>JAUELO010251321.1:0-26417 GCA_032357855.1 Amphibolips quercusostensackenii | reverse complement strand
GACGGGCCAAGAAACAAGCGCGACAGGAGGCGGCAAAACGAGCACACCGCGAAGAGAAAGAACCCGCCGCAGCAGCTCGCGTTTGGCCGCCAATCGTTTAGCCTTAAAACCCAGCATCCCCAGGTCTCATAGTTGCAGGGGTTTGAAACATGCTATAAATCCGTAGAGGACGCGACGGAACCCGAGATCCAAGAACACGGAAACGAGTCGCGAGTTGCGCTGTGCCCCTTTCGTTGCGGGCGCCGCACTTTATAACGGAGCCTCGATACGTTTCTGCGGCCGTAAATTTTACGCGGCGTGAATTGTCACTAGTAGCTGGACCTAGCTAATCGCTGGTCTGCGCAAATTGCGTCATCTCTTTGCCCTACCCGCGGGGGTTGGAAGTTCAACCCCCTGTCAGGACCCCATTTCCGAGCGAAATTGGCCACAGTCCGCCGAGTTTAAATTGCGATACCTTCTACTTAGCGGCGGACCGAACGCCGGATACGTTCTCTCTAACACCACATAGATCGATACCGTCGAAGAAGTTTCGCGGAGATTTCCATCGTCACAATCTACAACGGGCTGGTGAGCACGCGTGAGGACTTTCTCGTCTCAAATCCTACAAACTACCATCCGCCTTCTCTCTTTTTCCTTACTTTCCACCCCCTTTCCCCTCTAACAAACACAAAAAATGAAAACAAAGCCACACTCGGCGACCACTTTCCTGTCTCTTTCTTTCTTCTAGTCCCAACCAATAGACGGCCTATCTGCGTGTCAAAAATGAATAAAAGGTAACATTGAACATGCCTGCTGGACACCACTTACGAGCCAGCGTAACACTCCTCAGGGTGCAAGTCAATTGAAAGATTGGATCATCGCTAGAAAGCAGGCACAGGCCGTTCCGCGCACGGCCCGGCAGAACAAGGCTGCACTTTACTAGCGCCTTGACGCTACTATTCTATGTGTCCTCTCTCTGTTCCTTTCCTCCCTAAAAAATGCTTCTTCTTACTCCAAGTAGCTCCTTTCTCCGCCGAGAGATCATCCGAGGTCCTGTTGACGCCTCATAAATAAAGCCTATCCCAGCCCCCTCTGCCACCTTCGCTACTACGCACTGTTTGTTTTACCCTACTACTACCATTTTCAACACGAAGTTAGACAACAAATTATACTTTTCTAGCTCCAGATATATCATCATTTTAGCAAGGCAATTTACTGCGCTGTGCTGCCAGTCCGGCCACATGATGAAAAAAGTATGTTTCCCGATATTATTCAATAATTACAGAAACAAATTATGTGAAGAAATCCCCAATGTGGATATTTGCAACAAAAAATATATTAACTCCTAATTGTCCCTAATTTATATTGCCAGTAAATTGTTGTGTTAAAAATATATTATTCGATATAATTATTAAATTCAGAAGCAAATAATATAAACGAATCATCTCGGTAGACATTTACAGGCATCAAATCATGCCACTGCTAACACTGTCTGACACCTGTTCATACAATTTATTTATAATATTAATAAATACCACTAAAAGAAAAACTTTTCATACTAAATTCTTATCAATCTCCCTGACAACATAAATGAAGAACAATTAAGAGTTGAATTTTTTTTTTACTTCAGTTGTTCGCAATGGAAATATGGTAAAACAATTTCCTTCTAAAATGAACAAATAATATCAAACGATCTACTTTTTGGATCAATTATCACTTCATTTATAAAAATCTGCCCGCTTCGCTGGCACATTCTCATTACGCGCGGCTCGCTTTGCTCACAAGTTTGAGCGCGCCCAGAGCGTGTGTTTTTTGGATCTTGCGCTCGATAATGGCTTAGCTCGGGCTCAAATATTTATTCTTTGCACTCAGGATGCCTAAATGAAACTTTATCAAAAACATCCTTTTAGATCCTAATATATGTATGCATCTGAATATTTTGAATGTTCGACGTAATTAAATATAGTTAAAGATGTTAAGTACTCAATTGCTCATAGCTCTATAAGCTTTAAAAGGACGCATTTTGATCATAAAACTCTAGTTACGCGCTTGATTTATTTCTAAATTACCTGACAATAAAAAGCTACAATAGGATTTTTGTCATCATATTATTTTCAAAGGATAAAAGAAAATATCCTGCAAGTCTTCTTTCAGACTTTTTACGTATCTTAAGTCTTTTGGCGTAATATTAGAACAGTCGATTTTTGCATATGAATTTCGGTGAATATACTAAAAGCAAGGATTTCTGTAAAAAAAATATTTCAAAGAAATTTTGTAGAAATTTTCAATCGCTGGAATCAATATTTTGCGTTTTTTGGCTCAAATTTTAAATTGTCGACTTTAAAAAAGAAATATTTTTGTTGAATAAAATCAAAATGACAAGTCTTATTAAAAAATAGTTTAAAAACATTTTGCTGGACATTTTAAAAGCTCTTATTGCTTTCCAAGACTATTTCTCGTATGTTTCATCGTTTAATTCAACATCTGAATTCTAAATTTACCCATAGTATACCCATAGCTCTACAAGACTTTTTCTCTTATTTCACGGCGTTTGGCTGCAAATTTGAATTTTCTAATTTTTTAAAAATATTTTCGATAAATAGAACCGAAACCTATCAGAAACCTATCAGAAACTAAATCTTTTAAATTTTTCAGGACTTTTTAAAAGCTACAATTACTTATTATAACTTTTTTCTATATTTTGTGTCGTTTGGCTCGAAATTAGAATTTTTTATATTTTTATAGTATTTTTAAAAATTAAAACCAAGATATCAAGTCTTATAAACAAATGGTTACGAGGAAAACTGTAGGTCTTTCAAAAAGATGCAATTTTTCTGGACAACTTTTTTACATTCTTACACAATCTAATTTCAGCAAGAATGTTACTAGTCAAAAACTTTGAACAAGTAAATAATTATTTAAAAATTAGGTAAATAATAAAAACAGATATTGAAGTTGGCGCGTGCATGCGCGCGCGTATAATTTTCTAGGCTACTCTCAAAGGTGATCCCAAAAAATATGCCTTATTTTTCTTTTAAATCCGCGAGCGCTACGTTCAAACGCTAATGAAAGCTTCTCGTTTCACTTATATAATTGTTTACTGAATTTATTTCAATATTTTTTTAAACTCCCTATTTCCAACAAGGTTGTCTCGGGGGGAAACATAAAAACTCCCTGCAAAGGTTGCTAGAAACAAAAAACATTCTTATGAAATAAGTTAATTATTGAAAAATGTTTGAAATAGATAAATCTACAATTTTTGGTATCATACTTTCACTTCCTTTTACGGAAAACAATTTATTTTGTAAAGAAAAGTACTGAAAAATCAAATCAACCAAACCAAAATATTTTCAAAAAAAGTAAACAAATTTAAAAACCAGTTATGATATTGAGTCCACTCATTTTTATTGTAACGAGTCCTGTTTTTATTTCCTCATCATGATGAGAATGTGTTGTGTTTATGTGAAAACTGCCTATCACAGATTTTTTTAAATCTTCACGTTTCGAGACCCTCTAAATCCAAAAAAACAGGGTTTTTAATTGTGTTTCTCTGTCTGTGGATGTCGTTTTCATGGTTTCCATCAACTGTAAGCCGGATAATAAACAAAAAAAAAAGGTTGAAATTGCTAACTAACTATTTTGTATAAAAATTTAAAAAGTTGAAGCATTTTCAAAATCGTTGAGGCAATTTTCATTTAATTCTGAAAATCGCATGTGCTTCTATTTGCATTACTCTAAAAGTCTAACAGTGCATCCTTATGATTTTTTTCTATATAAAGAAGACTATCAGAGTTAAAGCATTTTCAAAATCCAACAAAACAAACGTAAATTAAAATTTTAGGCCCGGGAAAGCACAATTTGAAAAAATATTAGCGTGGGAAAAACGCTGGGAATTTAAAGCCCTATAAGATTATTATAATAACTATTTGAGTTTTTTTGAAAAAAAAATTAAAATTTTGATATCAGAAAGAATAATGAAAGATTAAAAATTCTATTTTGCGCTCATCCCATGCAAGATAAAAAAGGATGAATCAGTGAAAAACGTGCACTTAAAAAAATCTTCAAGTTTCTTGTCATTCACTTTTTTATGAAGCACGTAGTTTTTGTTTTTTTCCTAAAAACCGACATTAAAAATAAAGAAATCAAATTTTCGGACAAACGACAGAAAATACAGAAAAAAAATAAGACAAAAGTTTGTCACTAAAAGAAAGCTTTAAATTTGTAATTATTTATTTTTTTATAGGTTGCGCAGTTTTTGTTTCATTTGTAGACAACATTAATTATAAACAAATACAATTTTTAGTCAAGTCACACAATCTACGAAACAAAATGATTCAATATAATTCTGCGCCAAAATTATACTTACAAAGCTTGCCTAAAACCACTTCTTGCTAGGATGCATACTTTCACTTAAAATTGTCAAATATAAAATTAAAAGTAAACAAATATAATTCATGGCAAAAGACGCAGGTTTACATAAAATGTTTAATTACGTTACATACAGATTTCCATCATTTAAACTTGGAAATATATAATATCTTTAAATTAAGAATTCAAAGGTGTGTTTCTTTTTAGATACGTAAAAAATTACAAGATTTTTTAATAAGTGAATTAACGCTGTCATTTTAACTATACAGAAATGAATTTTTTATAGCACTTCTCTGAAATTAATTAAATTTTAATTTGCAGTCTTTAAAATTAAATATATCTTCTATTATAAATAATGAAAATTAAACTATGTATATATTCTAGCATAAATTCTAAAAATTAGGTAATTTGCAATTCCATGTTTTTGAATTTGAAAAATCTGCAAATCATTTTTTTTAACATTGTAGAACTTGAAATTGAAAATCATAAAAATTCAAAATTATTTAATTTCTTAGACATTAAATTAAAAAACAAAAGATTTTTATTTAACAATTAAAAATGATGTAATTTTTATGCTTTAAATTTAGAACTGTTTCAACTTAGAAGATTTAGATCTAAAAACTTAATTTTTGATCTTCCAAATCATCCAAGTTTATCAAAGTCTATTCCTGCATGTATAATGAGAACCCTTTTAAATAGGGGAAAAGGGCTGGAAATTATAATGTTCGAATTTTTTATGGTATTTTCGAAAATTAAAACCAAAATATCAAGTCTTACCAAAAAATGGTGAGAAGCAAAACTGTAGGTCTTTTAAAAATACGCAATTCTTTTGTAAAACTTTTTCATTTATCTTTCGTTGGTTAGCTTAAAATTAGCATCTTCAAAATCTTAATTTCCGATGCATTGAAAAACAACCAAGTCCTATCAAAAAATAGTTTAAACAAAAATATTAGATAGTTTAAAAAGCTTTAATTTCTCTCTCATACTTTTTGGATGTATCTTTCTTTGTTTGGCGTAAGAACAAAATAATTGATTTTTGGATAGCATTTTGAAAAGATAATATCATTACGGTTGGTCAAAGAATACTGGTTAACGAACTCGCTTTTTCTTTTAGGACTTAAAGAATGTGTGCCAAAGCTGAAATTGATCCGCTCATTTCTTTTGAATTACTGTATTACGGATGGACGGGCAGACAGACGCCATCGCCAAAACTCTATTTTTGTTTTCAGGGAGTCTTGAAACGTGGAGATCCGTTAAAAAATTGTTGTGTGAATTTTCGGACAATTCTAATGCTTTCTCAATAATAAATGATGAAAATGTAAAAAAAAGCTTAATGAAATTCCGTAATTGAAAAAATTAGTCTTTCAATCAAACTGTTTAATATTTTAGGGACTAGACTTTTCAATTCTTTTTAACTTAAATTGTCTAAAACGTAGTATTTGTCATAGAAATACTCATTTTATGATGACGCGGTTATGAAACATTGAGCATAGCCAGAAAAACATTTTTCAATGCAAACAGATGAATCGTGGAAAATCAAATCAATACATTTCAACAGCGCGTCGTTTCGTTTCTAGCAATATTTGTATTTAGATAACTAATGAAAAACACTGTTTAGCCAATCAATTTTTTCCACAAAACTGATACGCAGTTATTGAGTGTAAATAGCCCCACCTATTTCTCACTTGCTGTTTACGTATTTAGGACAGTCGTCTCAAATATATATAAGCCAGTGGATTTCGAAAAAATCAGAAGTTGTCTTTGCAAAATTCTAATATGAAGAGTTTTATTTACGAAAAAAGAAAATGAGGGTTTCTTTAGAGACTCTCGTACTCATCGCCCTGCTATTTTGTAAGGAAAGTGGTGAGTATCGTAATGATAATCCGAGAAGTATATTCCGTCAGTTTTCCTATGTTTTACCAGATATTCTTGATATTTTTGATATTCCAGATATTTCACGGTATTCCTAAGTAGTTCTAAGAATTCCAATATATTCAGAAATATTCAAAAATATATTCCACAAATTTTAATGTATTTCTCCTCTGTAATTAATTAAGATTCAGATAATTCGGAGTAATTTAGGTTGAAAATCTATTTTTGTTGGAAATTCGTCTTTTTGAGTAGTGATTTTTCCTTCAGTATTCAATGGCTATTATATTTTTCGTTAAAAATTCACCTTTTCAGTATATAACTCCACTAAGTGGTTAAAAATTGACGTACTTTGTTAAAAATGTATTTTTATTTATGAAGAATCTAGATTTTGGTTGAAAATTGTTCAGGGAAAATTAAACTACAGTCATTGCTGTCAATAGTGCCGCTGTCTATGGTGCAGCTTTCCCACATATTCGTTCAAGCAATACCCCACTCCTCCGCCGCTCCCGAAGCTCACGCCGCACTCCTGGATTCTAATCTCGCTTTGTCAATAGTGCCACAAGCAAATACGGTCAATTTCATGATCTTTTATGCTATAATTTATAATTATACAATAGGTTGGATATGTTTTGAATCAATGTGTATTTATTTGTATAAAAATATACGTATACACATACACGTGTATCGAATAACGTGTGCTAAAGGTTATTTCTTCAATGCCAATGTTAATTTTACTTTTTTGAGTTTAAATCACATTTGATTTTTTTTGTTTCTAAAAATTATCACTTATCTTGAAGCGATCTTACTTTCTTAAATAAAACATTGTGCATATTCACGTAGCGTGTTTAGTCAGTATTTACCATTTCGCGATAATGTTATTGTAGCAGCTCTCGGTAAAGAAAACAAAATTACGAATAAAAAGCACAGTAAACGAAAATTTTTAATGATAATTAGTAGAGAATAAATGATTTTTAATAATTTATGATTAATTAACAATTAATAATTAAATTACACACTATCAAAAAAATTGTTTCTCTGTACCAGGGTCAGACAGTGTTTATTACATGTTTTTGGGGTCGCTAAAAGCGAATCCGAAGTTCATTTGCCCCTATCATGTCAGGTTTTTAACATAACCTCAGAAAGTCTTTACAGATAAAAATATAAAAATAAATTGGGACTTTAGATCTGGTTTCAGCGACCCTAAAACATATAGCAAACATGGTCTGATTCCCGAACCAGAAAAAAATATTTTTGTGTGTGGCTGTATTATCAATTAACAGACGAATTATTATGAAATATTTATAATATATAATCACATATAAATTTTTGATAATAATTAATAATAATGTTAGCTGTCAACAAAGATATAAAAAGAGCAAAGAAAAAGCACAATGGTTTACAATAATTGAAATAATGATATATAATTAATTATTCATAATTGATTATTGATAATTAATTAATTAGAAATTGTTGCATTATGAATTGTTGATCAATGTTTAAAAACTACAAAAAACATTAATTATTCACCATATATAAATAATTATCAAAATATTTTTAATAATGGATATTTTGATCTTAACTAGAGCCTGCAAAGCTTTGAGTAATTAAATTTTGATCTATGCTCTACAACGTAAAAACTTGAGAGTATGGAGATCTATACAAAAACTGAGATATAAAAGTGATGTTTTTTTTCTAAAATTGTGTTCATGCCCTATGCATTTTAAGACGTATTTCCAATTATCGAAAAAAGACGTGTTTGAAAATTTTATCCAGAATGGTCATAATTAGGCAAATCTAGTTAAAACTTAACTTCAAGCTCATGAAAATTATTCGACTACTCCTCCTGAATTTACACAGGACATGACATTGCTTAAAAAAATTTCACATGTGTTTAAAAAAATTTTTAAATGTCAAGGTATTTCAAAAGATTTCTAACTATTTAAAAAATTATAATATTTATTTATATTGCATTTTATTATATTATATATTGTAGGGACTACTACGAATTTTAATGATTTAATGGGATTTTAAATGTTTTTAAAGTGTTTGAAAGATTTGGGATACTTAAAAATATTCAAAAGAATTTTTAATTAATTTTAATAAATTAATTGTATTTAAAATATTTTTGAGTATTTCGGAAATCTAAAATTATTTTCAAGGACTTTGAAAAGTCTAAAGCGATTTTAGAAAGTTTTATAGAATTAAAAAACTTTTAGAGAATTTTTAAAGATTTCATGAAATTTTTAATTTATTTAAGTAGATAGGGAATTCCGAAAAATTTGATAGATTTTATGCTATTTGAAGAAATCCAAGTAATATACAAACGCTTAAAAAAATGTAATTGTATTTCAAAAAATTGTATGTATTTAAAATATTGTAGGGTCTTCTGAAGGATTCCAAGACAATTTCGATAGCTTTAAAAAGTTTCAGGTGATTTAAAAAATGTTAGGGAATTTCAGAAGATATGGAAATCTTTAATTTGTATGAACAATTATGAATGGTTTTGAAAAGTTGAAAATATTTAAGGATATTTTGAGAGATTTTGATGCACTTTTAGAATATTGAAGAAATTTGCATGTACTTCCAAAGATTTAAATGATTTAAAGGCACTTAAAAAATTCTGAAGATATTTTAAATATTCTATAATTTTTCAGAATATCCCAAGGAATTCTTGATTGATTCCGCTGATTTAAAAGGATTTCCCAAAACTTCATACATTTTTTGTTGAAAAAAATTCTAGTGATTTTTAAAAGTTTAAAAAATGTCCAAGTATTTAAAAATATTTTTCAATTTTTCAGTACCTTAGCGTATTTTAAAATATTTTAAGGCATTTTTTAAGGGTTTAAATATTTTAGAGTGTTCTAAAAGATTCAAGGGCACCTTTAAGAGCTTGAAGAGGGTTTTTTTATCTATGGCTGTTTTTTTTTGTTTAATATGCACGCAACTATGGACTATGCCCTATTTTCATTGCGTTAATAATGTAGATTTACCAACAATCGAATGGATCCAAAATATCTTGAATCTTGTTATAAGATTTTTAAATAATGGTATAATAGTTTTTCTTATATTTGACAAATGTATATCATGATAAACATGAATATCGTTTCAAACAGATACGATAAGTTTCGTACACACAAAAAATTTTGGGCGAGCTGCTCGTTAACGGGATAGAGCTGCAACACCAAATGCTACGCGCGCTGCTCGCCCGCAGCATAATGCTTATCCTTGCTCTTGCTGGGCAAGCTGTGTTTTCACATTGGAACAGCTGTTGTCTCAACAGTGTTAATAGAGCAACGCTTCCTTTAGGTGGAAGAACGGCATCCTGAGTCAAGTTTCGCGTAAAGTTTCTTTCATGCCTGAAACGGTTTGTGGGACTGCGGCGTTCTCATAACACGAAAAAGGATCTGCTCGCACCTTTAGCACTATTGCGCAATAAAATTTGGTGTGGTGGCTGCACCACCTGCTGTTGTCGCGCTGCGTTCGCACTAAGAAGACAGCTGCTTGCCCAAATTTTTTTCAGTGTATATATTAGCAGGTTTTTACAGAGTCGTCAGAAAATCGAGAAAAAGGAAAAGGAAGAGGAAGAGGAATCAGCAAGAGAATAGGAAGACCCCCACGTAATGCTCAAATTATTCATAATCCGACTGATCCACGAGCACTAGAACGTTAGTAGAAAATTCATGGATTTCGTTGAGAATTCAAACAAATATTGGCATACACTTCTTTTCTATAGCTCAAACCCAATTTTTATTTGAAAATGTAAATATTTTATTTTTCATTTAAAATTTATCTTTCTTAATTAAAAATTTAACTTCTTGGATGAAATTCCAATTAGCTTGTTAAAATTTATTTTTATGACAGAGAAATCTTAATTTAATTTGAAAATGGTTAGGGTGAAAATTAAGCTACAATTTGAGGCATTTTCAAGAGATCTAAAGAGCTTCCATTTGAATAATTTAAAGATATTTCAAACAGCTTAAAATATTTCAGAGGATTTAAAAAGTAATGATAATTTTTTTAATACTTTCAAATGTAGATCTTCAGTTAACATCTAAATCATTTAGATTAGATATGATAAGTTTTTGATATACCAGCAGCCTTTTTGCAGTGGCATCATTGTATGATGGATTAGGACGTGGACTATCAAAAAAATCAGTATCTATGCTGGAGAGACGACAAAAATATCTCCATATTAAGGAACAATTAAGAACCGTCGGTCAAGATCCAAAAACTTTGCATCCAAATGCGGATTTACAACCAAGTAGAACAAATCAGGGTATTCTTATACGTGAAATTGGCCAGGGGCAAGAACCGCCACAACAGCAGACAGTTTCTATTGAGGCTTATCCTCCTCAATCAGGATATGCTATGAACAATCAAATAGCATCGCCAAGCGCACTCAGTTAGTTAAAAATTTATGTATTCTGTTTAAAATGTATCTTAGCTTGTAGTAGAAAATTCTTTTCTTTTGTTGAAAATTAGGTTTTGAACAAAGAATCTGACTACAGTCGAACAACAACTCGTGACGCGTCGATTAGTGTCTTCCGAGAATTGACGCCGCACCGCAAACTACGGTAAGAGAAGCCGAAGGGCAAAAAAGAAAGGTCTTTACTTGTCGGTTTAGCGTGAAAACGCAAGAGAGAGCTTACATTCAGTAAAGATTATATGTGGTCCACCGTCAGTCTTAAGACCGGACATGAATTGATGTTCGACTGTATTCCATTTTTTGTTAAAAACTAATATTTTCTAATTTGAAATTTAATTACTTGGTTAAAATTTTGACTGGCATGTTGAAGAATCATTTTTCTGGTAGAAGATTTTCGCCTTTGGTTGAAAATACTTTGGTTGAACATTAGATTATGTATTAAGCGGTTTGTTTTTTTATTAAAAATTAATTTTTTCAATTGTGAATATAACTATGTATTTTTTGGTGAATATTTTTTTTATCTTATAGATAAACTATTAATTTTGTTGAAGTTTCACTTTTTTCATGAAAAAATAAAGATTCTTGTTTAAGGATTTGTCTTTTTGGTACGAAATAAAAATATTTTAACCAAAATGCAAGTACTTCATTCAAAATTCTTGTTCTGTTGTTAAAATAATTTTTAGCTAACACAAATTCACCTTTCGTTTAAACATGCATTAATTAACTTATTAATTCTTTGCTTCTGTCGAAAATTGAAGTACTTATTTTTTTGAAATATTTACTTATTTTTTTATTTAATTCTTCATGTCAAAAATCTAGAATTACAATTTATAGTTAGGAATGAATATTTCTTAGTTTTGAAAGTCATGCATTCTCTAAATAAGTTTGTCTTTTTGAATTGAAAATTTAATAATTTTGTTAAAAAGTCAACCCTTTTGGTTTTAAATACAACGTTATTGTCCGAAATGAATCTGTCGCTCGAAAGTGCGCTGTTTTGTTAAAAACTTATGTTTTCAGGTTAAAAATTTTCCTTTTAACCTTAAACGTTCGAAAATTTGGTTTATAGTTTTTTCTCTATCAACTGCAAAGTCGTCTTTTATTACAAGCTTGTCATTTTTGCTTGAAAATTTATCTCTTTTAGTTAAAAATTAATTATTTTTATTGAAATTTTTTTTCTAAATCATAATTTTATTTGAAAATTAATCTCTTTATTTCAAAATTCATGTTTATGAATAAAAATTAAAATAATTGGTTAAAAATTATTCAACTCAGTACAAAGTTTGACAATTTTGTAAAAATCATTTCTTAGTTGAAAATTAAACTATTTTGTTAAAAAATTATGTATTTTGTTGAAAATTGTTCTTCTTGGCTAAAAATTAAACTATTTCTTTGAAAGTAGAGCTACTTCTTTGAAAATTGAATCTTTTTGGTGAAATATTGTATATTTTCTTCGAAATTCGGCTTTTTAGGCAGAAAATTATATTGTTGAAAATTTAAAAATTCAGTAAAAAAGCACCCTTTTCGGTTAAAAAGTTATTTATTTTCTTGATAATTTATATTTCTTGGTTGATCTGAGCAATTACATTTTCCTGTATTTATTCATCGCATCAGAATAAAATAATTTTAATCTGCAAAAAATTCAAGAATTTTGTTGAAAAGTTATCTTTTCATTTTATTTCTCATCACTTCACAACAACAAAATTTCATTATGCAAAAATTTTCTAATTCAAATTTCCGTCAAAACTTTACAACCATTTTTTATGAATTGTGAGCATTTATTTCTTCAAAATTGAAATGTTTTATTTTTTTAATTTCAAAATCATGACAGCATCATTTTATAAATATTTGATAAAAATTTGATAAAAATAAAACCTGTGATTAACTGCTGATCAAAAAATTGTTTTAACAACTTTTGCTGTGACAACAGGTTTTTTTTATAGACAAAAACCTTTGCAGATTATAACATTCTTATTTGAAAAAAAAAATTTAATAATAATTCTTTATTTAGCTTATAAGCAACAAAAAGCCTATTATTTTTGGAATTTTTTCGTGAATTTGAAAAATTACTTAACCTCTCACAAGAATCAAATACAAAAAGTTGGTGACGTTTTTCTCTACTTTATAAAATACTAGATTTTCAACAACAGAAATTTTTAATTTTTTAGCATATACCAAGTTTTGTGCCTTTTTAATTATTTAAGCCTGTTATAGGCAATTTTTATCATACAGATGACAATAATTATTTTTATCAAAGATTCGTTTAGAAAATACGTTCGGATAATAGATTTAACGTATAATATTTTAAAAATTATTCGTAAATGTCTATAAATATTTGTTCATGTTCTAATATGATCCTCTACTTAAGGTTGCAAACGTTTAGATAAACGAAATATTTTTCTTTACTTCTATTGTATTAATGAACATTGTTACCACTACACGTTAAAACATAAACTACATTTTGTTCTGAATAATCTATTATCTTCAATAAAATTGATAAGAGATCATTTATCACTTTCACTTGCTTACAGATATCAATGAAAAATTTTCTTTGTTCGAACGTACACAAGCTCAAGAGCATATATATTTCAAGTATTACAAAGTATTTTTTAAAAATATATTCTTTCTATAAGCTTAATAAAAGTAATTCACCCCTTGTAAAAATAATTTTTATTATGCTTGGCAAATGTAGGTATAGCACCAGTCAGAGTACCAAGAGATTCATTTCATTCAGTCCCAACTGAAGTTAGTCGAGCCCCACCTGATTGGGGCACACCTGGTATGACCAGAACGCTTGAGAAACGGAAAAATCGTCAAAAATACGGAAAATCACCCCGCAGATCAACTGAGGGGACACATTTAGTAGAACCAGCATTTGGAGAAATTGCAAAAGACCGATTTATCCCAGCTCCGTCCAGCACACACAGCGAAACCTCGAGCGCTAATTACGTTACAAATTTTGGTAAATTGATTAATCCTCACTTCACTGAAAAAACTAGAGATCCTTCTTTACCAATACCATTTTATGCGTATTTTGTTTTCTAACAGGATAACTTTATACTTTTATTGTGGATGTAAAGCAAATAAATCTAGGTTTCCGTCAGTGGTCTTGATATAGTACCACTTAAGAACATTTGTTTTGAGTCTTATCCTAATACCTAAAATTAGCCCTAAAATAGTATTTATTTTTCAGATATACTGGATCCTTCTTCACACGGAGCTTGGCTTCAAGCAGACTGGCCAAATCATGTACAACAACAACCATTATTGCCGGATTCGCATTATCAATCTTTGCTGAGTCAGCAACAACAAATTCTTCATGAAATGCAACATCAGGCTTGGTTGTTCCATCAGCAAGAACAACAAGCAATTTTCCAGCACCAACAATATCAAGCTCTTCCTAATCAGCAACAACCTGTTGTTAATCAACAAGAAGAACAAAACCAAAACCAACAAATTGGGGCACCATTTGACCACATTCTGTATAATCCGGACGGACGACGTACTCCGGGTGGTCATTCTGATCCTAACTATTGGGGGCTTGGGTGAGAATGCCACGAAAAGACTAATTTCTGTTGCAGATAAATGGCACCCTAAAATCAGCGTTAGATTCGCACTCCGCTTTCCTTGTGAAAACAATGATGTTAAAATTTTTATAATTTTCATATTTTAATAATTTTCATAATTTGAACATTATTCTTTTAACAGGAAAAGCGAAGTGTGAATCTAACGCTGATTTTAGGGTGCCATTTACCTGCAACAAAAATTAGTCCTAGTAATCTTAATTGTACTGCTACACATGTATCGTTTCCCTCCGACTTGGGGTATAAAACGTCAACTGCTGTCAATTCTTTTTACAGTTTTGTTTTTAACAGTTTTTACTGTTTGTAAAGTATGCTTTTTAATGTTATATATTTTTTTTGAAATACATGAAATTTCACTGGCAATGCTGTATTTATGGTGTTTTCTTTTTTATCAAGTCTTTTTAATATTAAAGTATTATCACACAAATATTTTATACTTTTTTTTATGCTGCTTTGAGATGATTGTATACTCTGATCACGTGAATCAAAATTGTTATGATTTGAAGTTAAACATATTTTGACTGAATCGTCAGTCATTTCTATTGCCAAAATCATCGTTTAGCATATAAGCAAGTTAATATTAGCTAATATCAAGTTAAATTATAACTTAGTTTTGACTGATTTACCTACAAAGCTCGGTGCTGTTTTTAATACTTGAAGTTGTTTACTGACCAACAGGTTAATCTTCTCGACTTACCGTAAATTACAGGAGGTTATTTTGTTACCGTGAATTACTGATAACTTACCATTAATTGCTGATTAATGTGGAAATTTTTTTGCTCTTGTCAAAAATGCTTTCCATACTTTAAATTTAAGAAAATTTAAGGTAATTTATAAATTATTAAAAAATTTCTAAAATTTCCACAAATTCCTGACATTCAAGAATTTCCAAAAATTTGATTTAATTTCACGGTAAATTTCTAAACAGTTCCGGAAAATTTGTTTAAAATATTTCTCAAAGCAAATTAAAAATAAACAATTTTTGGTACCAAATTATCTTCTATGTTGTGAATTTGATCTTGTTTTTTGAAAAAACTATATGATTAGCAAATTTTATTTACTAAATGATCATCTACTATTTGTAAGGTTTTTATGAACATCATTGCACTTAAAACGTAGCAAAGTTATACTTTGATATGTTGTGAGCCATAGTTCCGATTAAGCACCCTCGAAGTCTAAAATTGGCCTACCAATACTTGAGTGAAAATGGGCCTACGTGACAATTTTTCGATTTTATGACGTTAGCAAAGGAAAAGCTTGACTACCCTCGATAAACCTTAACGACATAGCTAATTGTTTTTTCTTTCGCCAGGCCTGCTTGTGAGGCCCAGCAAATTACACGGCTGAAAGGAAGACAGCACCAGATCACGTGCTGGCTTTGTGCTTACGCTTCCTCACCGATACGCTCTCAGCTTGCAAAGCACGTGCGCGTTTTGGCTCACTCCCTTATGCGCCGGGTATTTCAACCGGCCTATAAGACGGAGTTTATTCATGAAAATAAATTATGAAACAAGAGTCCCTAGAATACGTGCCGGGGGAATTTCGCTTACCTAAAACAATATTAAAGAGGGAAAGGGACTCATGCAAGCCGTTAAAGGACATTATATGGGAATTAAGGAAGAGTAATTAACTATTATAAACGGCCTTCTCTAGAAATTATAATGTTTATATACATCGTTAGTTTTAGGATGTCTTAAGTTTGGCAACTAATATATGCGCGTCACGTGTGTACTCACACAAATATAATTGTGCATCATTTTTCGTGACTTTCAATTATAAATGGTTAAATAGTACTTCTGAGCAAAAAGACAAATATTTTTTTTAAGCAAAATATAAAGGTTGTTCGAGACTAGTTAGAAATAAATGTATTTATCGTTATTTTTATTATTGTATAAGCTATTAAGCCCGTAACTCAAACAACCGCACTATTCCGCTTTTTAGCGAACTACAAATTAAATATAAAATTAGAATTAATGCGTATTTTAGCAAAGAATGCAGTAATTGTTCAGGCTTTACCGAAAAGAATAAAATTATTATCATTCTTATTAAAATATTTAACTTTCACACAAATAATCTAAAGAACCGCTGTATGTGACGTGGCTCCATGGGCCTTGCGGGGAAATGAAGCTACGATTATATTAAAGGTAAGGTTAAAATTTCATTGATTTAGGATAATTTCCTTAATTTTTAATTTTTAATTAAACATTTTTTTCAGGATATAAAATACTGTTAAAACGGTCACTGACGTTAGGAGTCCTAGGTAGTGGGAGTCTCCTGTAGTCCCAGGCTGCTTAGGGACGTAGAGTAGTCAGTAAGACAGTCATTATACGATTTTCTAAGGGGTCAGTGTGTCCGATCTGCCTTCTCGTTGCTTACGCAAATAAAGTTCTTAATAAAATAAAATTTTGAGTTCCATTCATTGTTTGCATCCAGTTTGCCTTCCGTCAGATTTCACTTCTTCGTCTCTTCTGTTTTCTCACATCACATCGGGATAAATCACCATCTATTTTTATCGTTGACATCCAGGAGCAGTGATTATCTAGTTTTAAGTACGCAGTTTCCGAACAAGTTTGGGCCACCAACCACGGACGGTCATCCAAGTTTATCTTTTGTGCCGCGATCGGATAGTGTTCTGAAGTTTTCGAAGTGCAGTGTTTACAGCGCGAAACCCCCTTTCGTGTGTGACGTGGTTGGCCTTTTTAGGTTGGCCCTTAAACTCTTAAAAGGGCATTCAGAGAGCCCGTAGGCACTTTCGTGATCACTTGAATAGTCTCGCGCTCATACCCATATATTCTGACGGATACGCTGTTGACAGATCGTACGTGTTTGTGTCAGCCATAGTCAAAAAAACACTCCTAATGGCAGAGGTTGTTCGACAGTCACGTCTGAATTAGCGTACTTGCAAACGTCAGGCGCGCCGCGCCGCCAAAGCTCCTCTGCCGAACAAGAACGGGTGCGCACAGTCGCTAAAGCGCAACGCGCCGCCGGAGAACGGGCGAGTCGATCCGCCAAACACCGTACACGACGCGCCGCCGAGAAGCGCGCTAGACAAGCGGTAGGAGAAAGTGCACGGCACGCCCTGCCACCGAGGACGGGTAACGACGAGCCGTTAAACTTTGTGCAACACAAATCGTCAAAAAGGAAAAAAGACGGGCCGTCGTCGTGGCTTACGATCCGAAGGCACCAGCCTTTTTTAGCGTCGGCGGCTGGCAATTGTTGGAAATTTGCTGGGGGCGCCCGGTTACTTATGATCTGCACCGCCGAAGACCACCGACCAATCGCGCAGTACCTCTTTCTCTCCAGATGCCCGCGAGTCTTACATCTTCAGGGTTCTCTTGCATAGCGGAGAAAGCTCAAGCGGTGTCCACCGCTGCCTCAGAGGACAACCCCTTACGAGTAAATCACAAGGACAGAGCAGCTGTTATACCTTTAACTACACGGGCCTAGGAAAGACCCGTGACTTCACCGGCAGGCTTTGACCGGTTCACTACTTCCGGGCTAGTGGGTTTGCTTGAGGGCCTCTTCGTCTAGGTCTTCGGACCACCTTCTTTTTGAACTTCTGTTCCTTGCTTTCTCTTACTACCCCCCCCCCCTAAAATAAGCCGCACTCGCCGTATACTATTTCTCTCCTTCTCTATCTCTATTATTGTCGGCGTCCAAACTTGTAAGAACCTCCTAGAACAGCAGAGCGCAGAGCGCATTCACCAATTTTCGCCAAAGAGCTGGCAAGACAGGATGAAGTCGATATCTTGCCTAGACAGTTTCCTTAGGCAAAACAACAGAGCCCTGCCCGTCGGGTTTGCCCTGGCAGGCGGTGTCTGCACTCAAACGACGCCCTAACTTTCCGTGGGCTCGTCGATGCACCCGGCCGTCCATGCCGCACTTTGTCGACCACCACGAACGTGAGGCTCGAGATTATCTTCAAGATTCTCAACAGAGTTTGTGAAAGAGTTTGTGAACGAGTTTGTAGACAAGTTTGTGCTGGCAGCAATGCTGGCAGTCAACTTAAACAGAACGATCTAAATAGGGGACGCTCACCCCTCTTTACTGGCCAGAGGGAAATAAGTGAAGACACAGCCTACTCTAGCTGGATAGGCTCACCAGCCCACAGCCGATTGGACTATCACCCGCCAATCTAGGAAAGATTGGCCAAGCAGCACGCTCCCCTTGCAAAAGCAACGTAATGCTGCCTCCATCTTCCACTAGTGCGCTACTTGCAAAATGGCGTGCACTATTCAAGACCATACGCACACCTGACGTACTAGCACCTACGTTCTGAGTGCTTGATCACGAGGATTCAGAAGCGTTTCTGCACCAGTGCGAGACGAACTTTACCAACGCCTAAATAGAGCCCACACGGTGGTCCAGAATGGTCCACAAATCAATTATCGACGAAGCTTCAAAGTGGTACGAGGTTTAACAAAGCTTGGCCCTGCCATGGGCTAAGTTTAGTCACATGCTAATATAGCATTTTGCTCAAGTCACTGTTTTAAACAAACAGGCAACAGAGACACAGATAGTTTCTCTTTCGCTCGAGGTACTAAAGCTTTCAATAAAGAAGATACTCAGAACCGTCCAACCCTGGCTCAAACAACATAGTGTCATCCACGATCACGTGGCTGACTGCATATTTGTTATCACCAGGAATCGTCAAAAAGTATATCTCAGCCCCCTCCTGCAATTACACGAGCTTCCCCTACCCCACATGAGACATTTTCGTACAAAATGACTTTGCGCCTAAGCACCAGGCGAAATTCATCTGGCTTATCCGTTTGCAAGCTCTCCTTTTTCACGATGGTGGACGTCTGAGACAGTCCTTATCCAACGTCGAGCACGCAATTAAATTAAAGCATGACCATCCCTTCAGAAAGGCGCTATTTAGCTCAGAAATAGTGATCGCCGAGAAAAAGGACAGCAATTAACGCTTCTGTGTAGACTACTGTCATTTAAATATTATAACAATAGATGCACCACAATACTCGCCCCGCATCCATGAAAGACTGAATGACCTCGGTACAACAAAAGTGTTTTCCACATTTAAATTGAAGAGCGTATACTAGCGAATGCCTATGTCGCGCGGCTTGCTCGAGTTCACAACCTTTTTAACGCTCGGCGGTAGGCAATTTTAATTTAGAGTCATGCCTTTTGGCTTGAAAAACGCTTGGAGATCTTCCAGAACCTCATGCGACAAATCCCCGTTGAGCAATAGAGAGACTATAAAATCGCCTATTTAGACGATATAGTCGTTCATTTGCGCGATTGGAAAGAGTAAAACGATTTATAGGCTCCCTATTGCACCTACAAAGTGTAGCTTCGGGCAAACCACTTTTCCATATTTTGGCTACTTTATTAGTACCGATGAAAACAGCCTGGACAAGGATCATCGAAGCTATTCGTAACACCACCCTGCCTCACACATGAAAGGAGATGTACTTCTTTCTTGGAATATGCAAAAGGGTATAGCAGAACATACCAAACGCCACAATGAAGTTGGCTCCTTTATACGATATGCCTTCTACGATAACCCCTAATTAAATGACACCCGAAGCCCTCAAATATTTCTAGGCAGCGAAGCTCGTCTTTTAGAGCCTGGTCTCACTTAGCTGACCAGATCTTCAACTTCGTTTTATCCCCCAGACCAAGGCAGGCACTCGTGGCATGGGCTCCGTGCTTATGCAAAAAGACCATTGTGACGAACAACAGTGCCACGTCATCGTATAGGCCATCAAGCGCTATCGGCCGTTTTTAGAATATTGTTCCTCAACATTACGGACTGATACCAAAACGCTTACCTGGCTCAAGGCACATACGACGCCACGCGTCCTAGCAACACAGCAGCACCAGTTCCCAGTGCTTTTGCTCGACATTTTCTTTTCCATAAAATCGTGGAGGATCAGCAGGAGGATCCAGCGATTACTCGCAACGCTATTCGCGGACATCCCACAAGATGATTAGAGGCTACAGATTTTACAAAGTCTGCAGTCCTGCGGGATATATGAGTACCACGGCGCGGCACTCGCGGGCCACGTCGGCACAGACGAAACTATCCGTGCCATCCAGGAGCTTTTCTTTTGCCCCGGATTGAACCACAAAATACGAGGATATGTAGCGGGCTGCCACCTATGCATCTGCTGCAAACCAGTGCGTGGAAAGCAGCCCGACAATTAACGCCTACACCCCGCCCGACGAGCGTGGGATACGGTCGCCGTCAGCCTAATGGGACTGAACCCCAAACAAACAAAGGGCACCGCTTAACCCTTGTTGTCACAGACCTCTTTACACGGCACGTTGAGGCATTCCCGCTCAGGACATCAGACGCTCTAAAAATCATAAAAGTGATCAAAGAGGTCTATAATAAATCCAGCTACCCTCGCGGTGTCCTAAGCGACTACGGACAGCAATTTTCTGACCATGCTTGTGATAAGGCCAGCCACAGGTGTAGTTGTGACTTATGGACAACATCTGTCTGCCACCCACGCGCTAATTCCACCGAGAGGCGCAACCAGGAATTAAAAAAGGGACTTAGACAACTATAACACCAAAGCAACCAGCAAACCCAGGACAAGCAGATGCAGTTAGTTTTCGGACTACGAAGAAGGCGTAACGCAGCAATAGGGGTAACGCCCAGTTATCTTTTCATAAGCAAAACAATTCGTCACCCAGAAGTGTGAGACCCAAAACAGGTTCCTGACGAGTTACAGCTGACGAACAAGCAACACGTCCAAGAAGACAAGGCCCATCTACAACAGGCCGCCTATCAGGCTCGGTACACTGCCGCAGCCGACCCGCCTAGTTTTTACTCCAGCAACTGGGTATACGTACTGAATTATCAGCTGTCCAAAAAAGCTGCTACTTTCAACGCAAAAATGGCTCTATCGTCACTCGTTCCCTTCCAGGTCCTAGAACACATCGCGAGCTATGTGTACTGGGTCTGGAAGGACAACATCGCTCATAAGGTGCATAAAAGAACCTTGATACCAGAACTACCGCGTCAACTGCTGTATCTGACGTAGCTTAATAATCCTTGCGGGGATACAAAGCTACAACCATTTTAAACGTACAGTTAAAATCTCATTACTTTCGGATTATTCCCTCTATTTTGAATTTTAATTAAAACATATTTCTTATAATATGAAATAGTGTTAAAGTTTTCGCCGACGCTTTAAACCTCAGATAGTGGGCCTAAGTGGCGATCCTCTTCGCTTGGCTGCGACTCCGTGGTCGTTTCTCAGCTAATCGAAGAACTCCCTGTCGCTCCTACTGCTGCCAAGACCGCCCTGCACGGGCTGCCGGGTAGCGTAGAGTAGTCAGGAAAAACAGTCGTTATACGATTTTTTGAGGAGTCAGTGCGTCTACTCTGCCTTCTCATTGCTTACTCAAATAAAGTTTTTACTAAAATTGAATTTCAAGTTTCGTAAATTGTTCGCATCCAGTTTGCCTTCCGTCGGGATTCTCTACTTCGTCTCTTCTCTTTTCTCATATCACATCGGGATTAACCACTATCTATTCACATTGTCTACTTATAGGTGCACTGATTTTCCATATTCGTATACGCAGTTTCCAAACAAGTTCGAACCACTAACGCCTTTTTGTGCTGTTTCTCGGAATCACAGCGCAACATGCCCTTTCGTGAGTGACGTGGTTGGCCGTTTTAGGTTAGCCCTTCAACTCTTGATATCGCATTCAGAGGGCCCGTAGGCAGGTCCGTAATCACTTTAATAGTGTCGGGTTCATACCTGTTCATTCAGACGAATACGCTGTTAACAGGTCGTACGTGTTCGTGTCAACCAGAGCCGACAAACCTCCAACTTCCAAGCTTGGAGGTACCTTCTAGGCGTGAATAAGGCAAGAAAAAATAGATTAGGTGTGTGCATAATTTTAACTTCATCGGTTTGAAAAATTCTTTTAATTGTTTCTATGAAGTTAAGAATTAAACTTAATCGACTTTTTTATTAAACATTCCTACTAGTTTATTGCTTTTCTCATTTTATTATAATTTGTAGTTCAGACTAAAAAGGATGCATTTGATTGATTTAAAATTTTCTAAAATTTATGATTATTTTTGAGGTTTACATAGATTTTAAAATGTTGTAGGGTATTTTTAATAACGGACAACGATTCCTTAAATGTCAATAGATTTTTGTATGTTATAAATAGAGATAAAGAATTTTCTTAATAATATTTCAAAATTTTAAAAATTTACGAATCTCTTATTGAAAGATTTCACAATGATCTAGGGTTTTCCTAGGATTTTAAGGATTTGAGGAGATTTCAAAATATTTCATAATATTTTACAGCATTCCGAAAATTCGATGCTGTTTTAAAGAATTTGCTTGCATTTTTGAAACCTTGGAAAGATTGAATATACGATTTGTAAGATTGTAGGATATTTAAAAAGATGTAAAGGGATTTTCAAAAGTTTTCAGCACTTCCAGATAATACAAGAGATTTTTGAGAAATTTCAAAGCAACTTTAACAGATTTCCAAGGATTTCTATACATTTAAGGGAATTCAGAGGACCCTCATAACGTGTTCTATTATCTTTCGCATAATTTTCAAGGATTTACAAAACTTCAAATGTTTTAAGGTATGTTAGAAACTATTGTCAGATTTTATGTAGTTCCACGGAACCTTATAATATTTTGATAGATTGCAAAGATTTCAGTCACAAGAATTACAGTATTTCGTAGGATTTTTAAAATGTGTAAAGAAGATTTTAAAACATTTTAAGGTTTTTCTTTAGCTTAAAATTTATTTTAAAATTGTAAGACTTTAAAAATAATTCCCGGAATTGTAATCAAGTTTCAAAAATTGAAAGATATCTTAAAGGATTTGAAAGATATGAAGGTATTCTCATGAGCGGGATATAAGTTTCAAGATCATTAACCATTTAAAAGTAATTTAAATGATTCTAAAGGATTTTCAATATTGTAGGAAACTAAAAAAAAATTAGAAAAATAAAATAATTTTCAATAATTTGAAACGATTTTAAAGGATTTGAAAGATTTGAAGGTATTCTCCAGAACTTAAAGGAATTCTGAAAAGCTTCAATAATTTTTCAAGAAATTTTAAATGATTCTAAAGGATTTGAAATATTTTAATGTATTTTAGAAGTTCTCTAGACATTTGAATATATTTTATTCAATTAAAGCTATTTTACTAAATTTAAAAGAATTTTTAATTCCTGTATACAAATTGAAGGGGACTCGAAAGCTTTAAAAGATTTTGAGTTACTTAAAAAAACTCTAATTAATTTTGAAGAGCTCTGAACAAGTTTAATGGATGTAGAGAGATTTAAGCGGATTTGCAACCTATTCATTTATTTGAATATATTTTTAAATTTTAAAGGGATTTTTAAAAATGTTGATAAATTCAAGCGATAAAAAAATAAGGTTTTACTGCTTCAAATAAATTTCTGAAATTTCAAAAGATTTTATCCCATTTCCGATTAAAAAATTTTTTTTTTCAAACAAAATATTTTAAAAAATGATACCTAAACTTAGTAAATATAATATACCTATATATAGATATAAATGCTGCTGCCACAGGTGTTAGTTTTGCCCTCTGTTCTCCTTTTTCTTGTCTCTCTAAATAATTCCGAACTAAATAAATAATACTTTGTAAGAAAATTCAACTATTTCGTGTTAAATTTTATTTCTTCTTTCTTAAAATTATATTTTTTATATTCATAATTATATTATATTTTATATATTATGATTATAATTATATATTTAAAATTATAATGTTCGGTCACCAAGTTTATTATTTTGTTGAAAATTTATCTCTTATGTTGATATTTCATTCTTTTTGGTCGAAAATTCTTTTTTTCTAGTCAAAAGTTAGAATCTCCTGTTCAATCTGTTTTGCTATTTTGCGAATTTTTATAAAGAATATAAAGGTAATCTTGCTGGTTGAAAATAATTCTTCTGAGTTGAAAATTAACTAACAATGTATCTAATCAATTGATGACTAGAAATTTATCTTTTGCGATTGAAAATTCAAGAATTTCGTTGAAAATGTAATTCATTATCTTTTCAATTTAACGCCTGCTTCCAAATCGACATACGCGATTCGCAGATGTCGCCTTTCAAATAATACAACTCTTAATAGTCCAAAAAGTAACAAAACACCTAAATAACTTTTTAGGTAAAATATTTTTTCTAAAAACCAAGGTCATTCTTAAAGTAATTTTTAACAAAAAATCCAGTAGTGACCTTGAATTTGACCTTAAGCTTGACCTTCAAAGTTATTTAAAGTTTAACATCGTTTATTTTAATAGAATCCTCTATTTTTGACAAAGGCAATCAATAGAGCGAAAAATTTTACGTCCAAATATGTACTCTGCTCATGGATCAAGGATGACCTTAAACTTCAGCTAAAGGTTTTCAGACTTGACCCAGGTATAAATCGGGTCCAATTTGTACTGCTTTGTCTCAGGTGTTTACGAAAAAGGTCGAGGAAATTTTTTTCTTCATAACAAAAAAAAATGTAATAAAATAATTAATAAATAAAAGTTAAAGAACTGGATTGATACAAGTTTAAGTTTTTTTATAAACTGACACTTTAATAAGCAACAAATTCCAAATTTTTCTGCTACACAAAAATTGCTATGGATAATGAGTGCAGTAGTTTACATATAAAAATGAGGTTGAACTCTTGCGTAAAAATAGCAGATTACAATTTTCATTTGGTTTGAACGTTTATCCAAGTTATAAGACTAACCTTTTTGATTCTGATTGGAATTTAAATAAAGACTAGTTCTTTAATTCAAAATTCAATGCCTCCCTGCAAAAAAGGAATAACACTTTTTAAAACGAGTTGGTAGAACTCTAATTACACTATCAACCGTTAGAAAAACAGTTAGAAGGTTCAAGAATCTCGGCATTATCAGAGATCTGTCTCGATCAAGCAGACCAAGTTTAGCAACAAATAAGGAGCAGTCACTAGATGTTTTGTTATCATTCACTGAAAATCCGCAAAGTTTCATTTACAGAGCTGTTTAAGAGCATGACATAAGTAGATCGTCTGTACACAAAATACTAAAAAGAGCGAGATTCCATCCATTTGAAGTGAAACTATTTCATAATTTGAATAAAGACGATTTCGATCGTTGCGTTGAGTTTTTTGAATACATGATGGCACGCATAGTTGAAGATTCTTACTTCCTATCAAACGTAGCTTTTTTAAATAAAGCAACTGTTCAACTTGATAAAACTTTGAATAGAAATAATTGCCGTACCAGCACTTCCGTGCATCAAACGGCGTCCGGTTTATGTACATTTTGACTCTCAACACGCAACACCTTTACTGCGTGTTGATGAACCCGAGAGATAGGCCGCCGAGCGACGGCTTGCCGCTGCTGAAAGGAATCAACAATTTGCCAGGGAACGAGCTCTGCGCGCTGACGCAAAATTATCACGCTGACGGGCCAAGAAACAAGCGCGACAGGAGGCGGCAAAACGAGCACGCCGCGAAGAGAGAGAACGCGCCGCAGCAGCTCGCGTTTGGCAGGCAATTGTTTAGCCTTATAACCCGGAATCTCCGGGTCTTATAGTTGCAGGGGTTTGAAACATGCTATAAATCCGAAGAGGACGCGACGGAACCTGAGATCCAAGAACACGGAAACGAGCCGCGAGTTGCGCTGTGCCCCTTTCGTTGCGAGCGCCGCACTTTATAACGGAGCCTCGATACGTTTCTGCGGCCGTAAATTTTACGCGGCGTGAATTGTCACCAGTAGCCGGACCTAGCCGATCGCTGGTCTGCGCAAATTGCGTCATCTCTTTGCCCTGCCCGCGTGGGTTGGAAGTTCAACCCCCTGTCAGGACCCCATTTTCGAGCGAAATTGGCCACAGTCCGCCGAGTTCGAATTGCGATACCTTTTACTTAGCGGCGGACCGAACGCCGGATACGTTCTCCACATAGATCGATACCGTCGAAGAGGTTCCGCGGAGATTTCCATCGTCACAATCTACAACGGGTTGGTGAGCACGCGTAAGGACTTTTCCGTCTCAAATCCTACAAACCACCATGCGCCTCCTCCCTTTTTCCTTACTTTTCACCCCCTTTTCCCTCTAACAAACACAAAAAATGAAAACAAAGCCGCACTCGGCGACTACTTTCCTGTCTCTTTGTTTCTTCTTGTCCCAACCAATGGACGGCCTATCTGCGTGGCAAAAATAAATAAAAGGTAA
>JAUELO010251225.1:4759-15613 GCA_032357855.1 Amphibolips quercusostensackenii | reverse complement strand
ATTTTTTTCTTTGGTCTTCTTTTTTGAGGAAGTCAATATGTTTGCTAATTAGTCATGATAATGATTTAAAGTAACTATTTTGTACAAATATATATATTTTTAAACTTAAAGGCCCTCAATTTTCAAAGTATAAATTTAAAGCAGCAAATTATTGGACTACTTTGCAATTTCAAGACCAGAACGCTGACTGTAAGTTTCTTTTGAATTCAAAATACTAAAAAATTCCTATTGGCCTTTGTAGATTAAGTATTTAGACTTTTTTTTAAAGAAATTAAAAAATTTAAAGAATAAATAAAAATAAATAAATAAGAATAAATAAAAATTTAAAGAATTAAAAGTTCACTCTTGTAATTGTTGCTTGTGAATTGTAGAACGCTTTTTGTTGTTTGTGTGATTTTTGGTTGAAGGATTAATAAAGATTGAAGGCGAAATAATAATATTTAATTGTTTTGAATAATTTTATTTATTTATCTTCCTCTTGCTTGAGAAAAGTAGCATAGGGGCAACCCCTTATCATTGATTTTCTTCTTTCTTAAGTCTCAGACAGAACGGCGCTTAATCTTCATAAGCTTATCTGTAATTTAAAACACATTTTTCAAATCATTGTAGCAAGTTACACTACCGCCACTTTGTATGTGGTTACCCATTTTTAAGCATTTAAAACAAATTTTAATACAAATCTTGAATAATAAATCTATTTTTTTAATGTTATAAGCTTATTTTAAAGGAGAATTTCTGTAAAATCACAGCAATTTATCATCATAATTGTACAATCTTTTCTTGCGTGGTACAAAGTGTCAAAGTTGAAACAAAAAAGTTTAAAAATTGTAAGTTCTTTTATTTGAAGGGGTAAGTAATAAGAATGAAATGAATGTATATTTTGAAGACCTTTATTAAATATTTACTGATTATTATATCTCAGCAGAAAAGAAAAATTTGAATAGACCTTACAAAAATTTACGTGTAATGTGGGTCAAAAACATAACAAAAAATTTGTCATTTCTGCTGTTATTGAACATATTTCTTAATACAATCTGCTTTCTTTTTGCAATACTTTTTCAGAAAATGGACAAAATAATTCATCATAAGCTTATTTAATTTTTAATTTTGGTAGCTTTTAACCTACTACTTGAGCAAAAAAAGGGAACCGGCACGTTTCTTATTAAAATTGAGTTTTAGCTAAATTTCTCTGCTAAGAATAGTTAGTTATTGAAAGAATGCAACTTGACAAATTTTCTAAATTATTACAGACGAATTTTCTAATTAACAGATACACAAGAAGTTTTTATATCAAACACGATTGAAATTTCAAAAATATAATACTCATTCTGATTCGCATCTACTGCTGTCCAAAAAAGTGCAGCAGCCATAATGCACAAAACCGAAGATAGCTTTATGTCTTTTCTTTAAAATTTAATATATCAAAAGTTGCAAAGTCTTTTCGCGTTTGCAGCATTGTTGAAAATATGCTTTGCAATGCTTTTTTTTCTGTTTTTTCGAAAAGCCTCATAACATAGGACTTTCCCCGCTTCAGTGCAATTATCGTTTGCTTCATCTATGCAATTATTCAAAAAATACATTTGAAACGTGAATAAATTATTTCACCTCGACATTTGCGTTTAGACTTTTAAAATCGAATCTGCAACTATGTTAATTGTTACAGACAAACAGTAAGGCATCCTCACGCATACGCGACGTGGACAGGCGCAACTTGTTGAGCGACATGTCGAAAAAGATTAATGCAAACTCAATCCGTAAGTCCAGAAAAGCAAAAAAGTTAATTTTCGCCAGACACAAGACGGGTGCTAGGTCCGACGCAGATATCGGATGGTGTTTGCAAGTTATGTTTTTTTCGATCTTTCGATATTCTATTTACGAAATTATGTATGTTTTACAGGTTTTCAGTATTTACTGACACTATTATAATAATTTTGATTTAAATTTTAGGTCTGATTCTCTGTCTTCAGGTTTTAAACTATACAAATACAGATCTTACAAAAATCTTTGTAAACGATCTTTTGTACACGAGTACGTCCAGGAAAGGCAATTTTCCGATTTGTTTAATTTCCATGGTGAACTAAATATTAGGTTGTAATTAATTAATAAATCAAAAAACTTGTATAGTTTATTTAGATCATATCTTCAGATGAGAAGAGTGTCGTCAACGTAACGGAACCGAAATTCGGTTTTGAGCTTGGATTGGTTTGAGAATTTAGTTTCTAGCTAACCATGAAGATGTTGGCTGTTACAGGTGAGAGTGGAGATCTTATTGCTGCTTCTAAAGTTTGCTTGTAGAATTGGTTTTCAAAAGAAAAGCAAGTACTATCAAGATAGTTTTTTATTAAATGTATGAGATCGGAGGAAAAATTTGCAAAAGATTTTATAATATTGATTGCATCAGACAGGTACTTTCGTAAAGAGAGAACCTACGCTGAAACTCACTAGAATGTTTTGGGGTTGAATGTGAATCTGTTGTGTCTTTTTTATAAATTTAAAAAAGATTTTGACGTATGTGATAGATTGTATTGTGAAAGGGTTCAGTTCTTTGGTGAGAAAGCGTGCTGGGTTGTAAATTGGTTATTTTATTTAGCTGACGATTGGTCTGAAGGGAATTTTTTTTTGTGGATTTATGGGAGTCTGTGAAGTTTAGCAGAGATGGGGTCAGTGAGTTATGATTAAGATATTGTTTTTTTTTCTTAAGTTTCTGAAACATACTCTGAAAAAAACTTTAAAACCAATTAAATCAGAGGCGGACACTCAGGTAACCTACCAAAAGATCTAATAACACATTAGTATATAAAGTTTATATTAAACTCGCCCATACAAATAGATACCTATATGCATCTTCTCACTACAACCCATATCAAAATTAATCGGTTTAATTTTGTTGTATGCAGAGCTGCCTGTATAGCAGATAAAAATTACTTACAAACTTAATGAAAAAATGTTGAACAAATCCTGATACAGAATAGTTACGCAAACAAACAAGTTGATAAGGCAATAAGAAGATACACTTAAAAACAAGTCAACACAACTCACTAAAGAAACAGAGAAAAAACAACCACTATCCTACTCTACATCCAAAGTATCGCAGAGCAAAACAGGAAGAATTCTCAACAAACACAACTCTTGCTCTTGTGCAAAGTCTATATTGGAGAAATCATATTGAAACAGGACATTTGACAACACAACCGTCATCATAAAACCATACAATATTTTTCAAAGAAAACATAGAGAAGCGATTGAAATCCTAAAACACCTAAATAACATTAATAAGGGCAATGGATATAATACTAATCCGATTTGTCTTTCTGTCCTTCTGGGTTCGTTGAAGAAGACTTGATTAGATAACCAATTTCGACCAGTCTCCACGGCGAAGCGCCCTTGACAATCACAGGCCTGGTAGTGCGTCAGCAAGATTCGTAGTTTTGTACACGACTGAAGCCTGATACACTTTCTTTAAGATAATAAATCATCTTAAAAGCATTAAATCTATTATTTTACTGTTTGATTGAAAATTTAACGGTCTTGTTACAAATTATTTGCTTATCAGTTGAAAATTAACTTTTTCAACAGAACATTTAATTAATCTATCTTTAACTGAAATTAAACATTTTGATTTAGAAACTTATTTAGCGATTTCGAGCAAAGAATCGCAAAAATGATAAAATTTCTAAAAGAAGCTCTTCAAGTAACTGTCATTTTTGTCTCAAATCACTTTTTGGTTACTTTAAAAACATTTCAAGAAATTTAAAAGAATTTTTTATACTTTTACCTATCTAAAAAGATTCCAAGCATTTCCATGAGATTTTAAATTTCTAATAACTTTTAAAGTATTCATTTAAAAGTTGTAAGAAAATTTTCATATGGTTATAAAGAATTTCCTACACTTTTGGGAGAATTTGATGGGATCTAATAGGTGTTAGGACACTTTAAGAGATTCCAAAGCATTTTGTAAGATTTCTGAGGTTTTCAATAATTACAATAATGATTTTAGTAAGCAAATCACTTGTATTTTTTAAGGTGCAGTAAGACTAAAAAGAAACGTCTCCAAACAAAACCTTTACTGAAATGACATTTAAAATAATAAGAATTTAAAAGCCGATAGAACGTACTAAATGTAAATTCAATTACAAGTTGTTTCTAAAAAAAGCTTATATCAAATAATATTATTAAGAAGATTGTTTTTGGTAACAATTTTTTTATTAAATTAATGATACACAGTCTGCAGTGAATCACAATTTGAAAAAACTTCCTTAAAGCGATCGCAGATTGGGTAATATATGCCTACTTGACATTCCTTAATTTCATCTGAAGTCATTTTATAGATTGCGCCGCTCACCATATTCATTTTTATTCTCGAACGATTTCTATCTCTCTTATATATTCCACGAAGAATTCCAGTGTACTCTAGTATTCCAAAAATTTCACCATTGGATGCTGATAATACAATATGTTCTCTGCTGGGCACGGGTACCATTTCATTATATCCTACTAGCAAGTGAATTTCTTTATCGGCAGGAAAAATGTATCTTCGAAACTCAAATCGACGGTTTATATTCGTAGCAGGAATAAGGCGAATATATCCAAGTTGTCCAAGTCCATATCCTAGTACTTTATGAGAGGGAGGCCTGCCCGGAGGAGACTTGGACCTAGCAGGAAGAAGTGGCTCCTCAGGAGAAGTCAGGTTAGGTGAATCTTGCCTGGCAGAAGAAGAACAACCAGAGCTACGTTCTTCATTAGGATTCCATTCGGAACTCAGTGAATCATTTTTTGCAAAAGCTTTGATAAAACTTTGCGGAAAGATTTTTTGTTTTTTGCCTACTGGACAATCCCTAATTTCATCAAGGGTCAAATTAATAACTGCGCCGCTTATCATATTAATTTTTGCTCTCACATGTTGCCTGTCTGTCGAATACATTCCACGAAGAATTCCGCTATGCTCTAATACTGCAAAAATATCACCATTAGATGCTGATACTACAATATATTCTTGGTTTGGAACAGGACTAAAATGCTTCCCATCTACCCGCAATCTAATTGCTTTACCAACAGGAAAAACGTATCTTCGAAATTTGAATCGAAGGTTCTGATTTGTGTGGGGAATGAGCCGGAGATATCCAAGTTGGTTAAGTGAATATCCAAGTACTTGTTGAGAAGGAGGCTTGCCAGGAGGAGAGCTGGCCCTTGTGCGAAGAGGAGGCTCTTCTGAAGACTGAGCTATACGATGAGAAGAAGGGTACCTGACACCTGGGCGAGGAGTATCAGGCCAATCTCTACTAGACTGCAAACTCAACTCTGTAGGAATAAATAGAGGATTAATTTTTTCTGTTAAAATGTTAAAATGAACGTGGAATTATTATGAACTACATAATGCACCAAGGGGGGTAAAAATAGAGCTTATTAATAAATGCATGTTTCCAGTGCGAGTCGTGAAAACCGACCTTAAGTGTAGTTTCAACGTCATAGGTTTTTAATGGCAATGTATGTATATGCTGTAAAAAATTATAGAATTATAGACAAATAATGGCTATCACACACTTTCTCATAGATATGTAACGGCTATTATATACCTATCAGGACATGATTTTTCAAGTCATATATAATTAAAACTTTATAATTAGAATAATTGCGGCATTCTTCAATAAGCAAGTGTTATTAAATAAGATTGTACCCGCTCTCGGCGAAGTCGCAGTAAAGTTTCAGCTACAACTACGTCTCACGATCGTGAGATGGATGATTACAGACTGCCATGAACTTAATACGGCGATCTCGGATAAGTTTCGTGCACCCTAAGGCCAAGTAAAAGCTTGGCACCTCCAAAATCACGGATAATTAGGACAACCAGCTTAACAAGAATTTAGAGCTACCCTTCGCAACTCCTTTGTAAGGCCTTAATACGTCTTTATACGGTCAATAGATAATAAACATGGCCCTCTGCTCTGATTAAGTTAACACTCCTAGATAATCAAGCTAAAATATCTGAAATAATTATGATTAAGCTCTAGGATAGTATACTTTACACTCTGAAATAGTAAAGCTTACTATAAAAATTCTGAGACTCTACGGATGGTCTTGATGTCGCTTCCTTCTTTTCACCGTCGGCTTGTTTATGCAGCGTTTAGGAAAGAGCTCTAAGTACTTTTTTTTTCGAAAAAAGTCGTCTTGATTTCTTAGAGACTGATGTGAAAGGAGTTAAAGCTTTGCATTTTTCTAGCACCACAGAGTGCACATACGCGCCATAAAGCCTGCTTGAACAGGGATAATGCTGGCATCGTAGCAATCTACCAATTTATCCTTAAGTTGATTCGTTAACTTCATGTAAACGTTTTGCCGGTTCGTTGTCGTATTTCCATCTATATTATTATTTTTAGCACCTTGCGCTTTAGGGTAATCGCCACTGTTTGCCGTCTTATTCTACAAGTGCTCTGTGAGTTCTATCGTTTTGGACCGCATTTACAACTTTTTGGTGGTTTGGCAGTGTCATTTCTGTTGCTACGAGCAGCTAGGAAAAAAGGTGGTTCGTTTTTGTAGAGCCCCGCATGCAGGGATAATGTTGCATACTCTGAGAGGTCGCTGAGTATCCAAGAGTCACAGTTTGAGGCATCTCAGCAGGTTTCATTCTGCTTTTGCCATGGTTTTTACGCCTGCGTTCAGTTGTTTTTCCTCTGGGACCATCCTTGTATAATTGTCAGCGACCGTTTAATAATTATTCGAAATATATTAAGCAGAAACCCGCAGTAACAGGAACCCTTTATCTGCAACCTGAGGGCGAGTTTAGAGGCTTTAACATAACTCCTCTGGTTTGATTTTAAAGAAATTGAAACCGAAATCAAAAAATTTATTGATATATACATACATATTTTTTTTATTCTCAGGTCATTCAAGATCGGTTTGCGAAAAATGGTTATTTAATTTTTTTTCTTTTTTCATGGTAGTTATTTTTATTATTATTATTTTCTGCTTGAAATTTAAAATATAAAACGCTAAAAACAGTATGATATCGTAGCTTCATGAATAAATGATCAAGGTTAGTTGTCAAAATTTAATTTCCAAAGATTCAATTATCATAAGTTCCTAAAAAGGGATAATGATTTACCTTTTAAAAAAGTAAGTGGAACGCAGTTGGTGATAAACTATTATCTAATCTTTATCCATATCTTGCATAGTCTTACGGCAAAGTTAAATTTATGATTTTCCATTATTTTCTGTGCAATCAGAATTTAAATTTTTGATTCCTGAGTGAATTAATAAAGTTGTTATAAGAATCTTGCAAGGCTGCCGAAAAATAACATTTTTCTTTCTTTAACTTTTTTCATACTGTGCATTGTTTGGCCTGAAAAGTTCTTCTACCCTTTTTCTTAATTTTAAAAATGCCATAATTCCGATAATGTTCACTCTATCCAAAAAAGTCGTCAAAATAAATTGTTAGAATTTTTCCGAACACTGCAATGAGCCAAACACAGAATTTTTAAATCATGAAAAAAACGGTTTTACAAATTTTTAAAATGCTTAAACTTTTTAAATTTTTATTTAAAACATCTGGTTAATAAGCTTAATCTTTTCTTCTGGTCTCTGAAATTGTGTGCAAAAGCACAACGCAATCTGACTAGTTTTTCTGAAGTTATCTGGTATACAAACGACAAAGACGGATGGAGAGACACCATCGTGAAACAATTTTTTTTTTTAATTAAGGGGGTCTAGAACTATGAAGATTTTTAAAAATCCGCAAAAGCTAATCTTCACAAAAAGAGAATAGCTTTTCGTTATGATGTAAATGCAAAAATGAATTTAATATTTTGATATTTAGTGTAAGTGATCTTTTGCATTTTAACTTTTATTTCAGTCGTTAAAAATTAATAATCCTTTGCGCGTCCATCAAAGATTTTTTTTTGCATCTGTAAAATATCAGATTATATTATTTATTTTCCTAGCTCTTGCCAAGAATTGATATTAAGTATAAAATTCACTGAAACTCAGAACTTTGCTTCTGTCTTTCACACGTGCTTATTAAATGACCACAGGGGCAAATAGCCTTAGCTAAGGCTTGTTTAACGCAGATTTAGTCAGTTTCTTTACGGTTTGAATATATATGTCTGTCTTTTTTTAAGGCAAGGCTATCATCTTTAAACTTTAAAGCTGATTTTTAGTAGGCCATCCAGTAGGTAGTATGATACTAGCAATCGGTAGTAGCAATCAGTAAATGTGTACCTCTTTTTTGCACAAAGAACTTTTGTCTTACTATATTTTATTCATAGCTCAAGCTGTTTGTCAGAAAATATAATTTTTTCATTTTGAATGATTTTTACAAATAAAACAAAAACAGTGCACCCTGAAAAAATAATTGATGAAAAATTTATAGCTCTCTTTTAGGTAAACAACTTTCGTCTCATTACTCTTTTTGTAGCATGTGCCGTTTGTTCAAAATTTTTTTTTCTTTTTCTTCAATGACTTCTTTACGAATAAAACAAAAACTGCAAATTCTATCAGAAAATGATTTATAACAAATTTGTAGCTCTTTTTTTTTAACGCATTAATTTTTCTCATCATCTTTTATCGTACCTTGCATAGCCTAGCTGCAAAGTAGAATTTTTGGTTTTTGATTATTTTTTCTAGGATCAAAAATTTCAATTTTCGATTTTTTAACAAAATTTAAAAAGCTGTTATGATAATCTCGTTGGGATTACAAAAAGAAACTTTTCTCTCTCGTTAAGTTTTTTCACATCGTGCGTTGTCTGGACTAAAATCTTTATCTTAGTTTATTTTTTCGAATTTTGTACACGCTACAACTACGGTAATTTCTCCTTTTTTAAAAAAATGTTATTCGAATAAATTGGTCATCTTTTTACCTGATATAAAAAGTCGTACATTGAATTTTTTAGATCTTCAAAAAAGTGGTCTGAAAATTTTTGAAAATGCTCTAACTTTTTTAGTTATGATCTAAAATAGCTGGTTAACAAAATCGTTTTTTTCTTTTTGCACCCTTAAGAAGTGTGCGAAAGTGCAATTTAAGACGATAATTCTGACAAAATGTATCGTGTTCACAGACAACAACGACGACGACAGTGACAACAGACAGACAGACAACGACGTAAATACCATTTTTTGTAACTCAGGAGGCGTCAAAACGTCACTATATAATGAAATCCGCAAAAGTTATTTTTTTATAAAAACAATACTTTCTCATTGATAAAAATGTAAAAATTAATGATTAAGGAATTCAGTGCGATAAGTTAAATTTACGAACTCTAAAGGGTTGCTTGGAATTCTCATAACAAATTTGAAGTCGAAATTTTAAACTCTGAAATGGCTTTTCGTAAAAAAGTATTTAATCATAATGGATCAGTTATTTGGAAGTTCAATTTTCCGACTTTTCATTTGTTATAGCGACCCAAACAAACCCAAATCAGTACCAGCAAAGAAAGAAAACTAGAGGGTAAGTAATTCACAGCTAACTAATTTAACCAGTTAAAAAACCCATTTTAATAATTTTTCTAATTAAAAAAAATTACAAGAATCACAGCGTTTTCAAAATTTGAAAAAAAAAACGAAAATGAACATTTTAGGCCGAAAACGCGCAATATAAAAAAATGTCAAAGGAAAAAAAACGTTGCTTTTAAAACATCCTACAAGATTATCACTACAGATTTTTTGATTTTCCTGAACAATCAACATTTAAATTTTGACAGCACCAAAAAAAATGAAAAATAAAAAATTCCATTTTGCATTTGAACTATACAGGACACCAAAGAAGATAAGTCAACAAAAATTGAGTTTAAAAAAAAATATTTACAAATTTTTAAGCAATAACTTTTTGATAGGACGCGTGGTTTTTCTTTGGTTGAGAATTAAACTATTTTGTTAGAAAGTTATTACATTTTCATCCTGTAATAAGAAGGTATTAAATTTGTGTAAAATTTGACTACCCCCCCCCCGCCCTTGTTTTCGTCAAATGTCTGCGTTTTAAAACCTTCTGTACCCAAAAAACAGGTTATCGCAAATGAGTCTGTCGGTCTTTCTGTCTGTATGGATGCATGTACGTCTGTATGTGTGTCTGTAGATTTTTAGTCTGTCAGCACAATAAGTTTCGAAAGAATTGACATATTGCATTAGGCTTATGTATACTCTTTAAGTGTCCCAAAATGAAGGTCAAGTGTGTAAGCTATCTCTAGAAACACTTTTTTTTAACATTTATAAATTCCATATACGGTTATAAGTAGTACTAAAAAAAGCTAACAAATTAACTACACGACTTTTTTTGATTGACAAAAAATTATCGGATTTGTAGCTCACAAAGCGAGCATCAGCCCGTGAGGCGCTCAATTTTGGAGGTATAATCAAGAACGATAGAGCCTTAAGCAAATAGAATTACTTTTCATTCTACAATAAAAACAAATTAAACAATCACTTTTTTCGTAGATGTTTTGGCAAGTTTATAATATTCTTAAGTAAACTTCTTGGTTTTATCTAAGACGAGCACAAAGTGCGAAAACTAAAATAAGCCGAGCGCAAAGCGTAAGACAAAAAGTATCCGGGCGCGTAGCGCGAGGTACGTACATTACTAAGGACAAGGCGCTTAGTAAATATATAATCGAGCGTGATGCGCGAGATACAACAGTTGCGCGCCCTAGGCGCGCTTAAACTTGCAAGCCAAGCGAGCTGCGCGCGATAGGGATGTGTTCGCGAATGAGACAGACTTTTTATTACACTTTCTCCATTTTTTGAAGAGTTTTTTTGAATTATTTAAAGAACTATTAAGTCTAAAGAAATTTTGCATACGTCATTTTTGTTGATCAGTGTTTGTTAAATAATCTTGATATTATGTTACATATACCGATGTCTTTTTTTAATAGC
>JAUELO010251037.1:0-15615 GCA_032357855.1 Amphibolips quercusostensackenii | reverse complement strand
GATATTCATTCAACGTCCATAATAAAGACAGGCCCGCCAAATGTGCATCTTCAAAAAGTTTGTAATTTCAAATTCTGTAATTCAAATTATTATTACCATTATTACAGAAGATATTCTACTTGTGAAAAAGTAATATTTAAAACATTAAAATTTAATAATGACAAAAATGTTGTACTCACTAATAGTATTTGGCGAATGTTATCGATTATAAACTCTCATGCTCTTAAAAATAAACTTAAAAACCTGTAATTTAGAAGCAGACATAATATATCCAATCCGGTAAAAATTAATTTTCAGCTGATATGCATATATAAAGTGATTGTTTATAGTGAGATTTTTTTAAAAGAAATTATTAAGAAACAAAAAAAATTAAAAATTAAATAATTGCAAAGATAAACATAGTCTGCATAAAAGTATATTATAATCCCATATATACTTTGTTTTACCAACAATCATCATGACACTCATTGATTGATTTTGAAAGTCACAATCACAGTCTCAAATATTAAGTAAACTTTTAAAATTGACTATATATTTTATTTGTGAATTAAAAAATTAATAAATTAGAAAGATAAAAAATACGTGGTGCAATATCAAAGTCACTAAGTCAACTGAAATTGGTGTCAACCAGGAGAACTCTTGAAGCATTGCCAGATTTTTTTTAACATTCTATTTCACGCTATAGAGAAAGAGAGAAAAGCATAAAAAGCAGGGATTCTCCCTTTATTCTTATTATACTTAGCTTTTAGTCTGCTAGGGCAAATGTCTCAATTTGAAAACAAAACAATCGAACTTACCCATACATCGTAAAATGCACATGTGACAAGAAATTTCAAAGAACTAAGGAACAAACGAAATGAAAACAAATCTTTTTAAAAAATATTATCATTAGCTATTCATAAATGAACATAAAAACAAGATATATTATATAATATAATATATTTTTAATATATAATATAATATTTAATATATAATATAATATATAATATAATATATTTTTCAATAAGGAACAGGATGACGTATCAATATGAAAGAAATTATGTGTGCATCATATTAGCAAACTTGTTTAAAAAAAAATATATATTTATATTTATATTTATATATACTAGAAACAATATTTTAAATATATTATTAAGTACAATAATGTGTTATTATAAAACTTTAAATGTATAAAAAACCTGAAAATATGCAAAGAAAAGTTGAGGAAAAAGATCATAGTGCCCAGATCTAAATTTTTGAGTGATCATGAACCAATCCATTTAGATAATAACATTTTCCAATAGGGGAAAAGAAGCAATCCATAAAAATTTTGCATTTAAAAAATTGCTAAAGTTCAAAACATTCTTTATAAAAAATTTGAAATAAGCAGATTTCTTTGATCAAATTGAGGTAAGAATTATGAGGCCTTAATTTAAAAAACTTTAATTTTTTAATTTCCAAATTGAATATATAGTGAATTAAAAATTTTTCCTTAATATTTCAGACTGTGATAGTGACTTTCAAAATTAATCAATTAGTGTCGTGACAATTGTTAGGAAAACAAAGTATATATGGGATTTTAATATACTTTTATGCACAGGAAATTTATCTTTACAATTATATAACTTTTAATAATTTTTTTATTTCTCAGCAATTTTGTTGTAAAGATTCTTATTATTAATAATAACCTTTTATATGTTTTTCAGCTTTTTATTTATGTTTACAAGATTGGACATTTTATGTCTGCTTTCTAGTGACAGGTTGTTATGTTCATTTTTAATAGCATATAGTGATAGGTTGGTTTTTTTGGTTGCCTTTCTCCCTTTTTCGCCCTCTTTTTTCATTTTGTTATATTTATTTGTCTTTAATGAGCCAAAAAGTGAGGTAGTCTGTAAGTCTCATTTTTAATTGTGAATCTTTTTTATGCATTTGATGTGCTTCTTGTTTATTAGTGATAATTTATTTGGTAACTGTAAGAAAGATATTTGTCGTGAATAGAGGATGTCGATCCATTAAGGTGTAGAGAGAGGGAACTAACTTATGAACAGGAGAAAGAAAGAGATAGAGATGGGGGCATGCAAAGGAAAACTTGCGTAGGAGAGAAAGAGAGTAGATGTCAAGGAAAATGGTAGGAGGATACGTTTATGTCTAACTCAAAGAGTAGAAAGGAATAGCATGTGGAGGACAAGTCTGGAAAGCACCTGATCAGTGAGTCAGAGGATAGGTGTCGAGGGAAGTAGTAGAAGAATTCTTTATGTCTAACTTGAAGGGTAGAAAGAGATAGCATGGAGAGGACGAGTTGGGAAAACACTAGAGGAGTGAGTGAGAGGAAAGGTATCGAGACAGGTACGGTTATGCGGCTGGAGACCTATAGCTACCAACCAGCGGTGGGCACCTAGGGCTGGTATCCCGCTGCAGGGTTTTTGTTTGAGTGCTGGCAGCCAGCTTTCAAACAAACTGACGTTTTGGGCCAGTGCGCGGCCTTTTAAGGGGGAGGCTGCATGAGTGCTACCTGGAAGTCGCGCAGAGAGGGTAGAAAATCGATAGAGGGAGATGCGCGCGTCGAGATTCGCTGGCGCTGCACTCGCGTCTCTCGTTTCCACTCGCCTTGTTGCCTTGCTGACGTCACTCGTCACGTCACTTTTACTGAGTACCTACTTTCGTCGCTGTGAGGCTATCTTTTTCTTTTTTCTCTCTCTCTCTCTCTCTCTCTCTCTCTCTTAACTCTAAGATTTAATGCCTCTAGTCACTTAACCTTAAGATAGTTGCCTGCTGAATGAATAAACGTGTCTGCGAGAGTGTTTTAAATCTATCAAATAAAAGAGTCTCGCTCTATGCCAGATGCATATATCACATTACAAATTACAAAAGAAAGTGAATCAACATTTTCTAAATAATTCTTACCAAATAAAAGTGGTGCTATGATAAAGAATCTGCTAATAGTATTTTGTATTAAAAATATAAATTTAAGATTTGAAAATAAGTTGATTTTGTTTTAGTGAAATGAGCAAAATGGTTATTTTTTATAGCGTTCTTGGGTGATTTATTATAGTGGATATTCTACAAATGATTATAAGTTTTTCAAACTATTGGAAATAAAAAAAACTCACAGTGTCAAGTCGTGGGAAATGATCAAAATAGTATGACGGAAAATCGTTTAGATCACCTCGACGAGTTCTGTTTTTTAACAAGTTTTTGAGCCTTAGATTCTTCTCCAACTAATTTTTGAAAGTCCTTGATCTAGATTCTATATTTAATTTCATGTAATTCAAGTAACTTTTTGAAGTCAGAAACTTCGTTTGCTGTAACCAGAACTTTAACATTTTCAGATGGAAGATGCGAAATTGACAAAAAATCAAAATCTTTATTTCCTCTATATTGAAGTACGAGATTCAGTTTTTTCTCATTGTCACATGTAATTAAGAGTCCTTGCATCCTGTGTAAGATAATAACATTCGAATTATTTTCTTAAATAATTATTTAAATATGTTATTATTGGATAGTATTGATAAAAAATGTTAAATTATATCTAGACATTTACCCTTTTGAAGGACGCAGGTATCCTTGAGCAGCAAAGACCAAAGCCACAAAGGCAGAAAATAAGAAGCAGCGACTTATCATCTTTCACTGAAATATACTTCTTTAAGTATAATAGGTACTGATATAGTTTTTTAACCATCAACTTTTCGTTTTGTTTTTTTTTGAACAAAATTATTTTTCTTTTTTTTTCAATATCTTTTCCATCTTGAAATTTTTGAGATTTTAAGCTTTTTTTAATCTAGTTCATCAATTTTTTACACATTCAAACCCATAAAAATTGGTAACGTTATCACAATTTTTAAGAAGATGAAAAAAATCTCAAAAAGACTACATTTTTTCTGAAACTTTCAGAAATTCTAATTACCATAAGCATTTTATTTGATGTCCTTGCAATTTTTAAGATTTTTACATTTTTTACTCCACTTTTTCAACTTTTCTTTTAACTCTTTTGAAACCACAACAACAAAAAAATAGTGAAGTCATTCCAATTTTTAAAATTAAGAAAAAAATGGAGAAAAAACCTACATATTTTCCTAAAATTTTTAAAAATAATAGGTACTGGCATAGTCTACTCACCATAAATTTACCCTTTGGTATTTTTTGTTTCTCGAAAAAAAGTTATTTTGTTTTTTTAAGCTTGCCGTTTTTTAAGCTTTTGAGATTTCGGGTCTTTCATTTTTTCGTTTGTCAAATATTGTTATCCTTTCAAAACACCAACTGAATAATAAAAAATAGTAAAGTCATTCCAATTTTTGTAAAAAAGGAAACAATTTTTTTTTGCATCTTTTGTTTTATAATTTTTTTATGAATATGGACTACTAATATGGTCTATTCAAGATAAATTTTGAATTAATATTTGTATGTTTTTTGAAAAAGAAAACACTAATTTTATTTTAAAGCTTGCTCATATTTCAAGCTTTTTGATTTTGAAGGGTTTTTAAAAGATTCAGAAGGTTTTTTCTGTTTGTCAAATTTTTTACTCTTCTAAAACCACAGCAAAATAAAAAAATAATACAAAATGTTAAAATTATGTTAAAAAAAAAAATATATATATATATATATATATATATATATATATATATATATATATTCCTCAATAGAGCCACTTTTTTCCTTAATTTTTTAGGAATAATAGGTATCAATGTGTTCTACTTTTCACACATTTCTCAATTGGTATTTTTGAATTTTTAGGAAGAAAAAAATCATTTTCGATTTTTTTCCCAAAAGCTTTTCCTATTGGAATTTTTTTTAGGTTTTAAAGATCTTTCATGGTCCATTTGCAAAGTTTTTTTTCAAGTCTTCAGAAATTGATAAGAAAGACAAAGAATGAATAAAAAATAGCGAAGATTTTTCGATTTTTTAAAAAAAGGCAAGGCTTTGAAAAAAATCGAAAATATTTGTTTTCTTTTGCAAAACGAAAAAATTCAAATGTAAAAAAAAAGTAAATTGATTTGGAATTTCCTGATCACAGTGAATCATGTGTGTGGGATGTTCCCAAGTTGCAAATTTATTATTTTCAGCGAATTCATTTCAAATCACCTGCTAATTCTGCAGTTATATTATGACTTGGAATTTCATAAATACTTTTGCTGTAAATTGAACTCTTGTTGAAAATTTAAAAAAATTTTTTTTTTGAGAATAAATTTTTTTAACTGGCAATTTTAGTTCAAACATTAATCTTGTTGGATGAAAATTAATTAAAATCGGGTAAAAATACAAATGTTTGGGTCTAACTTTATCTGGCTTGTTTCAAAAATCAGCAATTTGATAAAAAACTAATTATTCATTTGCAATTGGCTGTGTCTTTTAAATTAAACTATTTTAATGGAAAGTTAACTTTTTGGTAGAAAATAAATTTTTGTTGTTGGAAAATCTTATTTTTTTATGATTCATCTCCTTCGTTTGAAATTTAACTATTTCATTTTCACAAAATTATTCTTATGGGTTAAAAAATCATATTTTGTAAAAAATTCTTTTACTGAAAATTCATTATTTTTAATATTTATCATCTAAGTTAAAAATTCACGTATTTTGTAGAAAATTTAACTATTTTGTTGAAATTTTGTTTTTATTTTTTCTTGAAAAGTAATTTTTAAACTTGTAATGTCGATATTCAATTTTTTGGTTGGAAGATAATATTTTTATCAAAACTGGATATCCTTCAATTAACAATTCATGTGTTTTGTTTATTTGGCTAAAAATTAACTTTTCTTTGTTAATAATTACCTTTTTTTGTTAAAAAATCACCTTTTTTGTTGAAAATTCTCCTATTTTATTTTTCATAAAATTAAACTTTTTTTGAAAATCAATGTCTTTTTTGAAAATTCGTTTTTTTGGTAGGACATTATCCTATTTGCCGGATAATTTATTTTTTTGGTTGAAAATTTAGCCATCGAGTCAAAAATTTATTTTTTCAATAGAAAATTCGACTAATTGGATAAAAGTTGAACAAGTTCTTTAAAAATTTATATTTTTTCAAGATTTACCTTCTTGGTTGAAAATCTAAATATCCCATTTTCAGAAAATTAATCTTCCGGGTAGAAAACTGAATAATTTGGTGAAAAATTTATTTTTTTGTTAAAACTGAACTATTTTTATAAAAACTGACGTGTTTTTTGAAAATTAACTTTCTTGTTAAAAATCATATTTTTGGTTGAAAATTTTCCCCTTTTGTAAATTATTTATCTTCTTGAATCTAAAATTAACCAATCCTGTTAAAAATTCGTGTATTTTCGTAGAACATTATTCTTATCGTCTAAAAATTTATTTTAAGTTTAAGAATTGGCTTTTACAATTGAAAATTCAACTGATTATCCGAAAGTTAAAGTAGTTTGTTAAAAATAATTTTTGTTTAATAAGATTTATCATTTTAGTTGAAAATTTAACAATTTTTTTCGTTTTTTTTTGTTGAAAATAATTTTTTAAATTAACAATGTGGCTATTTTTCATTCTGTTAATAGTTGATGATTCCCATTAAATTTATTATGTGTGAAGTAAGCATTTATGTATTTTGTTCGAGAAATTAAATTTTTTTGATCAAAAAATAACTAGGTAAATGAAAATTCATCCTTTCTGGTCGAAAATGTAAATGTCTCATTCTAAAATATTTTGGTTTGGTTGAATCATCAGAAATTTGGAGAAAAGTCAATTATTTGGTTAAAAATTAACTTGTTGTGTTCGAAAGTAATTATTTTTATCGAAGTTTGACTTTTTGGTAAAAAGTTAATTTTTTATTTAAAAAATTTTATTTTTTTTAAATTCTTTTTTCCAGTTGAAAAATCTAAATTAAACTGGTTTGGTTGAAGGTTCAACAATTCAGTAGAGAACTAAATTATTCGGTACAAAATTAACTTTTTTGTTAAAAATTCAACTATTAAGTTAAACTCTTTTTATAGAAAATTAATTTTTTTGTTAGAAAATCGAATTTTTTGATTAAAAATTCGACCGTTTTGCACATAATTCTTCTTAGTTTTGAAAATTCAAAAATTCTTTGAAAATTGCATTTCTAAAAATACGAACTTTTGACAAAAGAAATAAATTTTTTTAATTTTACATTTTGAAAATTTTTTGTTACAAATCTAATTATTGCATTTTTATAAAATTAATATTCTTGGTTAAAAAATCATGTTTTGGGTCTACACTTTAAACGTGTTTTAGATATTTTTTCTTTTTGAGTTAAAAATTCAAAAATTTTGTTAATAATTAATGTACTTTGTTAAAAATTCGTTGTTTTTGGCAGGAGAGTAATCATCTTGCCCCAAAATTCATCAATTTTTGGTAAAAATTAAAGTTTTTTGGTAAAGAATAACATTTTATCAAGATGAACCTCCTTTGTTTGAAAATTGAATATTTCATTTTTTTAAAATTAATCTTCTCGGTTAAAAAATCATCTTTTGGGAACGACTTATTTGTTAAAAATTAATTTTTTTTTTAATTTATTATATTAGTTGAAAAGAATCTTTTTTGTTGATATATAACTATTTTGTTGAAAATTCGTTATTATTTTTTGCTTCAGAATTAATTTTTTCAACTAACAATTTAACTATACCATTTTTGCTGAAAAATTAATATTTTTATTAAAAATAATTCTAATCTAGTAAAAAATTTATGTGTATTGTTAAAAAATTCATCTTTTGTAGTTGAAAATTTATTTATTTTGTTAAAAATCCATATTTTCAAAAATGTAAATTGTTTATTCCAAATTAATCTGCATTGGTTGAGGATTCAACAATTTGGTAGAAAACTAAATTATTTGGGTTAAAATAAAAGTTTTAATCGAAAATTTAACTAATTGAATAGAAATTTAAATTTTTTGCAAAAATTGATTTATTGTTAAAAAATTTTTTATTCATTCTCCTCTTTAGTTAAAAATTTAACTATTCAGTTTTTAGAAAATTAATCTTCCGGGTTAAAAAATTATCTTTAGAATTAAACTTTTTTGCTATAAATTCATTTTTTTGTTAATAATCATTTTATTTGAGAAATGATCTTTTATATTTAAAATGCTAATATTTGGCTCAAAATTCGTATTTTTAAAAACGCAAATTTTTTATTGCAAATTAATCTGGTATGGTTCAGGATACTACAGTTTGGTAAAAAACTGAATTATTTGGACTAAAATTAACGTTTTAATTGAAAATAACACTATTTTATTAAAAATATAACTTTTTGGTAAAAAACTGATTTTTTTGTTAAAAATTTTTTTTTTTTAATTCAGCTTTTTAGTTGAAAATGTATCTATTTAATTTTTAGAAAATTAATCTTTTGGGCTAAAAATCGACTTTAGAATTGAACCCTTTTCCTGAAGATTCATTTTTTTTTAATAATAATTTTATTTAAAAAATCATCTTTTATATTACCCATATAAATATTTTTTTTAAATCTTTTTTTTTTATATCTAATATTTTTAACTATCAATGTAACTTCCTTATCCTTGTCAGAAAGTTATTATGCTAATTAAAATTGATTTTTCCAAGTTAAAAATTAATGTATTTTGTAAAAAAAATAGTCTTTGTCGAAAATTAATCCTAGTGGATAAAAATTTATCTATTTTGTTAAAAAATTCAAAAAATGAACTTTTTTGTAAAAAGTTATATGTTTAGTTTAAATTTAAATATTTAGTTAAAAATAAAACTATTTTTATAAAAATATTACTTTTTTGCAAAAAGTTAACTTTCTTTATCAAAAAATTATTTCATCGGATTGAAAATTTTAATAATTTATTGATCATTCGTCCTTTTGGCTTTTAAATTTATCAATTTTGATGAAAATTGATATATTTTTTTGTAATTTTTTTTCGTTCAAATTCGTGTTTTTTCGTATAACATTAATTTTCTTGCTGAAAACTTAATTTTTTTTATTGAAAATCAAACTATTTATTTAAAAATTTATAATTTCTATCTAAAAATTCACTCACTTGCTTGAAAGTTATATTAGTATGTTGAAAATTAAATTTTGTTAAAGATTAACCTCTTTAGTCAAACATTCAACTATTTTGTTGAAAATCAGTTTTTCTATTGATGATTCATTTTTTGTTAAAAAAAAACTCTATTTTATTTTTGTTTAGAAATTTTATCGTTTATTTATGAAAAAAAATTTTTTTTTTACGCTTTTTTTGTACAGGATAGATCAAAATTTCTTTTCGTTCACACATTTTTGGAAAATTAATTGTAGAACATTTTTAATAGACTATAAATTCTCCGTAATTTCAAAAAGCATGGAATTTAGAAAAATATTTTTTTTAAAGGGAAAACTACTAAATAAATTTTGTGTAAAATATTTCACTGACCTTTTTGACTTTTTAAATATAGGCACTGATCACAAAAAATCGTCCGCACTTGTGTGCTTCCTGCGAAAGTCTATTAATTGCTGTCGAGTAACGGCATCGCTTTAGTCACTTGGACAGGTCGTTCAGTATCGGAAATTCTACTGAAGCTTATTTGAATATAAAAAAAAAAAAAAAATGTCTGCACGTGTGGATTTTTTTAAAGCCGTTATATCTTAAGCGTATAAAAAGTCAATTATATTTAATTTTAACAGTTTATTATTTCAGTGAATTAAACAATATTTAAAACCCAAACATTTGCATTTTTAACAAAAAAAATGGTAAGGTTCTTTCAATTTTTTGAAATGATCTTCTTAAAATAATTTTTTTTTAATTGATATTTTTATATTTTTCAGGAGAGAAACTTTTTTTTTAAAAGTTTGATATTTTTGGAAAATTTTAGATTTTAAGGTTCTTTTTTTTCCTGTTTGCCAAATCTTTATACTTTTCTGAAACCTCAACAAAATTAACAAATAATAAAAAATTTTAAAGTTATTCCAAATAAAAAAAGAAAGAGAACAAAATATTTTTCAATTCAATTTTTTTAATATCAGATATTAATATGATCAATTTTTCATACATTTTTAACTGGTATTTTTTCGGTTTTTGTCGATCTTTTTTTCAAAACTTGCCATTTTTGAATTGTTTTATATTTAAAAAATCTTGTATATTCCAGTTATCAAGTTTTTTCTAACTCTTTTATAATCGATGAAAACCCAAAGAATGAACAGAAAATAGTAAAGATGTTTAGATTTTTTGAAAAAGGCAAAATTTCGAAAAAAAAACCCAAAGTAATATTTTTCCCTAAATAAGAAAAAAATTCAATAAAAGATTTACAGACAGGGCTTCTTATTTTTAAAAATTTAAGGAGAAATAGGTGGAGTAATGAATTCTTTATTTTTCAAAAAGTTGTAAGAATTTTACTATTTTTTTTTACTTCTGTTGGATTTTGATAGATCTCGCAAAACTGGCTAATATAAAATGAAAAAAACCTCGAAATCTCAAAAATTTTAAAAATGTCACGATTTTTAAACTATAATATGCAGAAAAAAAATATTTTTTATCATAATTTCAAATATTTATCTTATTTTTTTAATTTACGAGGAAATATTCTATTTTTGAAAGTAAAGGATTTCAAAATGAACAAGATAGTGGCTTATTTCTTCTAAAAATTTTTTCATCGTTAACTGACTTACAACATGAAAAAAGGGCTTCTAATTATTGCAACAAATTAAAAAAAACACACACAAACGTAAATGATAAAAAATTGTTAAAGTTATGATTGTTTATAATTATATAGTTATTTAATTTTTAATTTCTAACATCTCATTCTATTAATTGAAAAGTTCGTCACAATTATATTTGTCATGTTCTTATTAAATTTTGCTTAGCAAATTGTTTCATTTAAAAAATAACTGATTGAAAATAAGTGTACGTATTATCTATAAATAAAATTATATTTAATAAATACTTAAGGAATAGAATTCTGAAAAAACCTTACAAGGAATACAATGAGCTTTTATGAAATAAATTTAAATGAACAGTACGACTTTTGTCCGAAAAGGAAGAAGAAACACACCTATGCAAATCAATGCATTTATAGAAATAATTATCACCACAATTTTTTTATTGTTAACGCTTTGGTTTATTATATGAAGTTTGTTGCAATATTTAATGAGACTTTCTAAATCAATTTTATGAAGAAACTTAAAGATTAAATAATTTTTAATTTCACTATACTATACGCCTGATAGGAAATGTTTCAGTGGGAATTTTTTATATTGTATTATAGTCAGAGTTCATAAATTTTTTCAATCATTAACACTTTTGAACTATTTTTACCTATTTTTTTTTTTTAAATTACATTTTTTAACCACAGGTACTGTGATGACTGCAATTTACTCAATTATCGTCAACATTGGTTGATTGTGCTCAACTCATGATCTCGTTTATACTTATAGTAAATTTATTAATTTAGAGAATGTTGATTTATTTTAGTTTTTATATTGTATGTTAGGCTAAATTTTACATAGCGATTAGTATTGTACTATATTCTCGTGTATTCGTATGAATTAGAGTAGACTTTCACATAAGAAGTAGGATTGTGTCATTTATTCATCGTACAGATATGCGTAAGCTCCATACGTAGAACAATTATCAATAGGCTGAATAAGAACAAAGACATTCTGATTTTGTTTTTTTATGATAAAGATCACTGGGGTTGTGTTGTATTTTTTTTCTCTTTTTTTTTACCTCATGAAAAATTTTAAAAAAGGGCAAATGTGACCCCCGAGTTTTGGGTCACAGCCTGACAACAGGCAAAAAGCTTGCACTGAGGAAGCTGGATAAAAATTTCATCCTTTCTCAGGAGCAAAGAGCCGGCGCAGAATCGAAAAGTCTCCCACTAGCGTTTCTCTCGCGATCGTAAAAGAGAAAAAGTAGATCACGGCCTATAAAAAGGCTGACGCAAGGCGAAACTGCCTGTTGGGTTCCTGCAGATATACTTGCAGGACTCATTGGGAAGTAACCCTACTGGGAAGTCTTTAGTAGGCTAAGTCCTAAAGTCGACTCGAAGAAGGCGAGAAGGTCCTAGAAATAAGCAGCAAGGTCTCGATTGCTGTGAATAACTAAAGCTTAACTCTTCGGAAGAGAGTTCTGTTTAGATACATGTAGATACTTAACATTTTTTAAAAGCGCGCCCCAAAAGAGAATTTTTCTGTGCGGAAGTTATATCGTAGATAGTTGGAGTGTTTGTATTTTAAATAGTTTTGAGTGGGACTAAAAGATAAATTTCTGAAAAATCGTTGAAGGAAGAAGGAAAAAAGAGAGAATAGAAAATAAAGTAAGTCAAAATACCTTGAGACGGAAATTCCTCGAGAGTATATTCTAACGATAGAATATTTAGCGAGAAACATAAACACTTTACGTTGTCAAACAAAAATTCATGTTTAAGAAGGCAGAGGCAAGAACGACACTCGCCCTGACCTTTCGTTCTTGAAAAATCTCCTTTTTTCTCTCTCACTAGATAGAGAGAGTGCATCATCTGTTGACCGAGGAGCATCCCGGCCCAGGCATCTGTTCATGGGCGACGAAACGTCGGAAGACTCGGCATCTACCTCTATAGAAAGCGATAAAAATTTATAATCGATAATAGGCCCTTTTGTGTGTTTACTAAATATTGACAGCACATTGTGTTGTAAAAATATAATCTGATGACAAGTTTTGTTAGTAAATAGGACATCTGCAAACGCGTGGCAGATGTGTACTAAAGTAGTTAAATGGTAGAAATATCCATGTATTTTAAATCAAGTAAAATTTTCTAAGTAAATCAAAATTTAAAAATGAATTTTATGCTCTCTTTCCGTATACCCTTTTTTTTTTTTGTCACTTGCATTTATTATATTAAGAAGGAGAGTATAAGAGCTTTCATAGTTAGCTCTTTGTAATAATAAAGTGTGTTTCACTTCTTCTAATTTTGATCAAGCACTTATTTACTTCCATATCCTTGAAAAACATGTGCCGAAAATACTTTATCATGGTCCTGAAACAGAATATTAACACTTTCACTTAAAATATTTTTTTATAAGACTAAAAACGGCGTAATAGAAAATTTTGTTATGCAATTTGTTAATAGCAATCAGATAAGACATTTAATTAATCATTTATGTTGCGCTATTTTTATACAAGAATTTTAAATTATAATGTTTATATTGAAATTTTATATAAACAACCATTCTTCTAACCGCCTGACACGTTTTATGCAATTACATAGAAGAAACCAACGATAGAACATTAAAACACACATTAAAACGCTATCTAAAATGTGATTATTATTTTTATCTAATTAATAATATATACCTTGACAAAATAGTAAGAATAATAATTTCGTGGCATATATGTGAAAAGTATAGTCTTTAAGCGAAAAAATTAATTTTTTACAAAACAGTTGAATGTACAACCCGAGAAGGTACGTCTTTAAGAAAGAAGTATATTTTCAACCAATTAAATTTTGAAAAATAGTTAACTTTATAGTTACAAAATTAATTTTCAACCCGAAAAAATAATTTTAATGGAAAGGAATTGTTTTATACTAAAAAAGTCAATTTTTCAACTAAATATGTAAATTTTAACCTGAGTAGTTGAATTTTCAGACAAAAATATTAGTTCTCAACCAAAGAGATGAATTTTTAAGAAGTTACATACTTTTTCAACAAAATAACTTAAAAAATCTGTCCGCCTCGCGGGCACGTTCTCATCGCGCGCGGCTCGCTTCGCTCGCAAGTTTTAGCGCGCCTGGGGCGCCGAATGTTATATCTAGCGCTTCGCTCTCGAGAATATATTTAGCTTGCGCTACGCGTTCAGATACTTCTTACCTCGTGCTTCGCGCTCGTTTTTTTTTTTAGTTTTCGCACATAGTGCTCTACTCAGATAAAAAAGAGAAGTTTATTCGCAAATATTATGAAATTGTCAAAACGTCTACGATTAATATCATTGTTGAATTCTTTTTATTTTAGATTGAAAAGGAAGTTTATTTGCTAAAGTCTCTATAGATCTTAATTATATCTAAAAATTTGCTTTAAATTATGTATATATATATATATATATATATGTAATACACTCGCTGTTGCGCGCTTCGCGAGCTAATGCTCGCATTGTAATCTTTATCGCTGCTACATGCTTTTGGTTTAATTTAGTTTTTATAGAAGAGGAGAACGAATTTACTTAAAGTTCAATCGAGCTTAAGAAGCACATTCTCATCCAGACACTTGCGCTTCGCGCTTGATATTTTATTTTAAATGAAACAAAAAAGTTTGAAAAAAGTGCTGCTTACAGTAAGTGATTTAGTCGTCGCGCTTCGCCCTCCGAAATACATTGATCGTGCGCTTTGCTTTCCAAAATAACCAAAGAGGATAAATTTCTAGCCAAATACTAAATAATTAAATTTTTAGTTTAAAAAATTAGTTTAACTAAAAATAGATTGAAACAAAATAGTTGCAATTAAAAAAATATTATTTTTAACTAAAATGATGAATCATCAAGCAAAAAAATCAATTTCCAACAAAGTAGTTTCGCTTTCTACTAAGAAGATGAAGTTCTAAGCAAAATAAATAAACTGTCATATAAAATATATAAGTTGCTATTTTAATCAAAAAAATACTTTTATTTTAATGTGAAAACAGCTGAATTCCATCAAAAAATGCGAATTTTTAACAAAATAGTTTAATCCTCAACCAAAAAGGACCACGCGTTCTATCAAAAAGTAATCGCTTACAAATTTTTAGATCTTTTTTAAACGCATTTTTTTATTGATTTATTAATTTTTTTCATACCTTGCGTCATTTTTCCAAAAATTATTTATCTTTCATTGCTGATGTCATTTTCTACGATTACAACAAAAATTACGCATACTATCAAAAATTGACTAACAACAAATCTTTAGCTCTTTTTTGGGCTAACCAATTTTTTCTATTTATTTTTTGTTGTATCTTTTGATTTTTTATTATTTTTTGTGCTATCAAAATTTAAATTCTTAATTTTCCAAAGAGATTTAAACAGTTTTTACGATGATCTTCTAGAGCCATGAAAAGGCAACGTTTTTCTCCTCTTAACTTTTAATTTCTATCGTGCGTTGTTTAGCTTTAAATTTTAATTTTTGTTTGTTTTTGTATAATTTTACAAATGCTGTAACTTTGTTACTTTGATTTTTATTGAAAAAAATTATTGGAATAAATTCTTCATTTGTTTTGTTGCGCACTGCGAGCATCTGTAAGCAGGTTTTTGATATTTTAAAAAATAAAAGTCTTAACAATTTCGAAAATGCTCTTTTTTAATTTTTAGCCCAAATGACTGGCTAAATCTGTTTTCGGACCTTGCACCGTTTTTACAAAAATGTGATTTCTTTTATTCATGAATAAAACAAAAACTACGCATCCTATCAAAAAGTGATTTTTTAAAAATTTGCAGCTCTTTTTTGATGAACAAATTTTGTGTTTTCATTTGCTTTGTAGCTTGTATTGTTTGTCTAAAAATTGAATTTTTCTATTTTGAATGCTGTTTTTTGCAAATAAAATGAAAACTACGCATTGGATCAAAAACTTAATTATAACAGACATACATACATACATACATACATACATACATACATACATACATACAGAAAGGCAGGCACATTCGTAGAAACCTGTTTTTCGGGTTCAGGGGGTTTCAGAACGTGAACAATTGACAAAATTGGGGAAGTCAAATTTTACACAAATCTAATACCTTCTTTGATG
>JAUELO010250298.1:0-15624 GCA_032357855.1 Amphibolips quercusostensackenii | reverse complement strand
GCTTTTTTAAAGAAATTTGAAACTTCAAAAATTTTCAAAACTTTCTGAAAATTACAATGTTTTTCAAACTTTTTTTTAAAAAAATTTGAAACTGAACAAATTTTAAAAATTTTTTTAATTTTCCAAAAATTTTTAAAAATTTTCAAAACTTTTTAAACTTTTCAAACAAATTTTAAAAATTATCAATATTTATAAATTTTTTTTTAATTTCTAAAAATTTTAATAATTTTTAAACTTTGAAAACAAATTAAAGGCTTTAAAAAAAATTTCAAAATTTTTTAAACTTATCAACAAAATTTCAAAAAATTATCAATATTTCCAAAATTTTTAAAAATTTCCAAAGAGTTTTCAAAAATTTGAATAATTCCCAAACGTTCTTAAAATTTTTTAAACGTTTAGAAAATTTTAAAAATTTCCAAAATATTTAAAATTTTCTAAGAAATTTAATAATGTCCAAACTTTAAAAAAAAATTTGAAACTCAAAACATTTCTCAAATTGTTTGAAATTTCCAAAATATTAAAAAATTCCAAAATTTAATTTTCTAAAAATTTTAGTAATTTCCATACTTGAAAAAAAATTTGAAACTTAAAAAAAATGTCCAAAATTGTTCAAATTTACTAGAATATTCAAACTTCTTTAAAATTTCAAAAAAATTAAATAATTTAAACGATTTTTAAATTTTGAAATATTTCTAAAATTTACAAAATTTTTTAAACTTTTCAACAAAATTTAAAAAAAATGATCAGTATTTTCAAAAGTTTTCCAAATTTTCTGAAAATTGTAAGTTTCCAAACTTTTTAAAAAAATTTGAAACTTCCAAAAAACTTTCAAAATTGTTTAAAATTTTTAAAATTTTCCAAAAATTTTTATAATTTCTAAACTTTTTAAAAAAATTTTAAACTTCGAAAAAAATTTCAAAATTGATCAAAATTTCCAAAATACTCAAAATTTTCAAAAAATTTTTATAATTTCCAAACTTAAAAAAAAAATTTTTTACTTTAGAAAAATTTCTAAAATTGTTCAGAATTCTCAAAACATTCAAAATTTTTAAAATATTCAAGATTTTCGAAAAATTTTAATAATTTCCAAACTTTTTAAAAAAATGTAATACTCAAAAAAAATTAAAAAATTATTAATATTTCTAAAAGTTTTTGTAATTTCCAAAAATTTTTATGATTTTTAAACTTTTTAAAAAAATTTGAAACTTCAAAAAAAATTTTTTAATTGTTTAAAATTTTCAAAATTTTCTAAAAAATTTTAATAATTTCCAAACTTTTGAAAAAAATTTGAAACTCAAAAAATTTCAAAAATTGTTTAAAATTTCCGAAATATTCTAAAATTCCAAAATATTCAAAATTTTCAAAGAATTTTAATAATTTCCAAACTTTTAAAAAAAATCTGAAACTTTTAAAAAATTTCCAAAATTGTTCAAAACTTCAAAAATGTTCAAACTTTTTTAAAATTTCCAAAAATTTTAATAATTTAGAAGATTTTTAAACTTTAAAAAATGTCCGAAAGTTTTTAAACTTTTTAACAAAATTTCCAAAAATTATCAATATTTTCAAAATTTTTTTGAAATTTCCAAAAATTTTTCAAAATTTTTAGTAATTTCCAAGCTTTTTTAAAAAAATTTGAAACTTCAAAAATTTTTAAAACTTTCTGAAAATTACAATGTTTTTCAAATTTTTTTTAAAAAAATTTGAAACTGAACAAATTTTTAAAATTTTTTTAAATTTCCAAAAATTTTAATAATTCAAAAAATTTTTAAACTTTAAAAAATTCCCAAAAGTTTTCAAAATTTTCAAAACTTTTTAAACTTTTCAAACAAATTTTAAAAATTATCAATATTTCCAAAATTTTTTTTTATTTCTAAAAATTTTAATAATTTTTAAACTTTAAAAAAAAATTAAAGACTTTAAAAAAATTTTCAAAATTGTTAAAAATATTTAAAATACGATTTTAGGTTCCTATGAAAAATTAAAATGATTTTTGTTTTTTAAAACTAGTGTAGAAGATTTTAAAGCAAAAGGTTTTTATTTGATGAAAATAAAAAATATAAAAACATAGAGTAAATTCAAGAAATATTAAGTAAATTAAAGTAAAAAGGTCAATAATAATGTTATGTAATATGTAAACGCGCCCTGAGAAGAAAAAAGGAAGTTTATTTTCAAGATAGAAATAAATGTGCATATTAATTTCTAAAGATGAAGTAAATTTTCACATTATTTTGTAAGTGGAAAGAATTATTTCCATTCATTTTAACAAAGAAAAAATGAATTTCGAAATTCAAGGTCTTTAATATTTCATGTTGTTAAATTATTATAATCTAGACTGCAAAGGATCCGACATTGTTACAATGCGATAAAAAAATGTTAACAAACTTGCGTGAATATAAAATGTATATTTCGTAAGAGTAAGCTTGTTGTTTGATAGGTGTTTCTGCGAAAAAATTAATTTCTTAAAGGATAATTTTATAATTTTCAGCGTAACTCCCAATTTCCCTAAATTACCTAATATACAAATTTTAAAATGATAACTGTTTCTTAATTCTTGACTAAATTATTAATTGAAATAGATAATAACTATTACAGTTGATTGATTAATAATTTTAATTAACATTATTTAATTGTTAATCTAAATTAAAATTAATGAATTCCAATCAAAATTTAAATAATGGCAGGCTTTTTTTAATAAGAGGGAATCAATTCTTTTTGTCGATTCTACGATTCCTGGAATCGAAATTTTTTGGAAATCGAAGAATCGAGAATCGATTCTCGCCGTCGATTTCGGAACCATAGTGTATGTACTGGTAGATTTTCTTAGCATACGGACCAGTGAACTAATCCGACAGTTGGCGCTCCGATCAGGACGGCTGACTCTTGCATTGCAATGCATGGGAGAAAGCATAAAATAATAAAAAACTTAAAGCTGTTTCCAAATTTCGACCGAAAATATTTTTTTTAGTAATAATAAGTGTAACAGTAGTTAATAATTCTAAAATCAGCACAGAAGCAAGCAGCTAAATGGTAGTAAAATTAAATATTTTATCAAAACATTCTGAAATTTAAAAGTTCATGTTCTATCTTAATTTATTTTCTTGTTTTTATTAAATAATAGTCAAAACTTCAAAAATAAGAATTGTTTTCTAACATTTTTTTTATTTAAACAATGAATAAATTAACAATTGTTAAACTTTTATAAGTTGTGTTATTCAAAAAAGTGATGAAAAAACATATAAATCCGCAAAATCCGTAAACAAAATAAAATTTTTTATTTCAAAATGTTGGAAAATCTAGATTTTGTTATAAATTGTTTGAAATGTTTTCATAATTTTAATTATTTTTGAAATTCTTTTTATAATTCTAAGTATTTTTATTAATTGGCATAATTTTTTTAAAATTCTTGATGAATCCTAGGAAATTAAAAAAAAGCCTTTTAAATGTTCCAAATTATTTTTTTTTAATTTTGGATGTCGTTTAGGAACTGTTTTAAGAATCTGTAAAGAATAATTTTAAAAAAAAATTTCATTCTAAAGTTTTCTAGAAATCTTAAGAAAAACTTGATATTATCTTGAAACCTTTTGAAATCCTGAAACAGGTTTGATATTTTATTTCAAAATGTTAAAACGTCTACATCTTTTTCTAATTATTCGAAATGTTTTTAATTTTTTTATTATTTTTGAAATTCTTCTAAAAGTTCTGAGTAATTTTTGTTGATGAATCTCATTTTTTTCTAAAACTTTTATTAATTCTTAAAGAATTAATAAAATTACTTGAAATGTTTAAAATTATTCTTTAAAAATTTTGGACCGCCTTTGAAACCTTTTTTAATAATTTTTTAAAATTATTTTTTGAAATAAAATGTCATTTGCAATTTTCCTAGAAATCTTAAAAAAAATTTGTATTATCTTGAAATCTTTAAAAATCTGCATTTTGTTTTTAATTATTAAAATTTTTTTTTTGGATATTCTTATGAAAGTTCTAAGCATCTTTTTTAATGAATCTAATTTTTTTCCAAAACTTTTATTAAATTCTAAAGAATTAAAAAAAATAAGCAAATTATTTTTTGATAAATTTGGATGTCTTTTGAAATTTTCCATAATAATCTGTTAAAATTAATTCTTCGAAATAAAAAAGTAATTTTGAATTTTCCCAGAAATTTTAAGAAAAATCCTGTATTAACTTGAAACCTCTTAAAAAAACATAATTATTTTTTAATTCTTGTTAAAGTTCAAAATATTTTATTAATGATTCTAATTTTTTCTAAAACTTTTATTAAATCCTGGAAAATTAAAAAAAATCACTTAAAATGATCCAAATTATTTTTTTGACAGTTTTGGGTATCTTTTAAAATCTGTTTTAATAATATGTTAAAATTAGTTTTTTAAAATAAAAAGTAATTTGAAATGTTCTAAGGAATCTTAAGAAAAATTTGATATTATCTTGAAAGCTCTAAAAATCCTGAAACAGATTAGAAATTTTATTTCAAAATCTTCAAAATCTACATTTTGTTCAAAATTATTTGAAATTTTCAAGTAATATTATTATTTTTGGAATTCTTTCGAATGTTTCAAGTTTTTTAAATAAATCTAATTTTTTTAAAACTTTTATTAATTACTAAGAAATTAAGAAAATTACCTAAAATGTTCAAAATTATGCTTTAAAAATTTTAGATGTCCTTCGAAATTTTCTAAGGAATCTTAAGAAAAATTGCTTATTATCTTGAAACCTCTCAAAATCCTGAAACAGATTCAAAATTTTATTTCAAGATCTTGAAAAATCTACATTTTGTTTCAAATTATTACAAATTTTTTATTATTTTCAAAATTCTGTCAAATGTTTATAGTATTTTTTAAAATGAGTCTAATTTTTTCTAAAACTTTTTTAAAAAATCCTGGAAAATAAAAAAAAATCACTTAAAATGATCCAAATTATTTTTTGACAATTTTAAATGTTTTTTTAAGTCTTTTCAAATAATCTGTTGAATTCAATTGCTTAAATAAAAAGTCTTTAATTTTTGTCAAAAAGCTTATGAAAAATTTGGTATTTTCTTGAATCCTCTGAAAATCCTGAAACAGATTCAAAATTTTATTTTAAAATTTTTAAAAATTTACATTTCATTTTAAATTATTTAAAATGTTTTAAAAATTTTTTTATTATTTTTGGAATTCTTTTAAAAGTTTTAAGTATTTTTTTTTTGAAAATCTAATTTTTTCAAAAACTTTTATTAATTCCTAAGAAATTGAGAAAATTACTTCAAATGTTCAAAATCATTCTTTAAAAATTTTGGATGTCCTCCGAAATCTTTTATTATAATTTATTAAAATTAGTTTCTTAAAATAAAAAGTCATTTAAAGTTTTTCTAAAAATCTTAAGGAAAATTTTGTATTATCATAAGACCTCTCGAAATTCTGAAATAGATTAAAAATTTTATTTCAAAATTTGAAAGAAAATCACTTAAAATGATCCAAATTATTTTTGGGCAATTTTGGATGTTTTTTGAAATCTTTTTAAATAATGCGTTAAATTTAATTTCTAAAAATAAAAATTCATTTTAAATTTTCCTAGGAACCTTCAGAAAAATTTTGTATTATCTTGAAACCTTTCGGAATCCTGAAGAAGATTAAAAATTTTATTTAAAAATCTTTAAAAATCTACATTTTATTTTTAATTATTTGAAATGTTTTTGAATTTTTTATTATTTTTTAAATCCTTTCAAAAGTTCTAAGCATTTTTTAAATGAACATAATTTTTTTTAAACTTTAATTTAATCTTGAGTATTAAAAAAAATTACTTAAAATGTTTCAAATTTAAAAAAAAATTTTTTATGTCTTTTAAAAACTTTTTTTAATAATCTTTTAAATTTTTCTAGAAATTGGAAAAAAATCTTGTATCATCTTGTAACGTCTTTAAATTCTGAAACAGATTCACAGTTTTATTTCAAAATTTTAAGAAATCTATTTTTATATAAATATTCAGAATGTTTTAAATTTTTGGATCATTTTTGAAATTATTTCAAATGTTCAAAGTATTTTTTTTAGTAATTTTTATATCTTCAAAAACTTTGATTAAATCCTGGGGAATAAAAAAAAATTACTTGAAGAGTTTAAAATTATTTTTTGACAATTTTGGATGTCTTTCGAAATCTTTTTTAATAATTTGTTAAAAAAAGGTATATTATAATTTCTCCATGAATCTTACAAAGAATTTTGTATAATCTTGGAACCTCTCAGAATCCTGAAACAGATTCAAAATTTTATCTTAAAATCTTATAAATCTACATTTTGCTTCAAATTATTTAAAATATTTAAAAAAATTTTATTATTTTTGAAATTCTTTTAAAATTTCTGAGTATTTTTCTTAATAAATCTCAATTTTTCTAAAACTTTTATTAATTCTTAAGAAATTAAGAAAATTACTTGAAATGCTAAACATTATTTTTTGACAATATTTAATACCTTGTGAAATCTTTTTTGATATACCGTTAAGTTACATTTTCAGAAAAAAGTCATTAAAAATTTTCCAGGAACGGACGCTAAGAAAATCAGAAAAGTGGGGGCGATGCATAGGGCTGACAGAAACTATGTTAGCAGCGCCGCCTGGTCTCGCGATCGATAACTAAAATTTATTTAAATAAAATTCTGGCGCCATATTCAAAATAATAATATTATTCAACCAGACAAATGAGAGAAAATTTTTACAAAGTAATTTATAATTGTTACAAACTATGACAAATTAAGCTTTCTAAAATAAATGTTTCATAAAAAAAATAAAAAAAAGGAAAAATACACTAAATGTAAAATAATGAGTAAAAAAATTCAAAAAATAAATTTAGCACATTCCCCTCCAATTTTTCAAAGGGGGTTTTCTGAACCAAAGTTGATGTTGTAACATCCTCTTGCAAAATTGACCAATAATAAAATATTAGAACTAGAAAATTTCCGAAATATAAAGTTCCCGAATTTAAATAATGAATTTTTTTCTAATATTATTTATTTATTAAAAATACAATGACAAAATATTTGTATTGAAATAAATCGGGCTTTCAGATATTTTATAATTTTGTGATTTTCTGTTAGGAACTTTATTTTTCAGGAATTTTCCAATTTAGTGATAATATAAACTGTTCATGAATTTTGTTATTCGGGAATTTTAAACTAGTTAAAATAAACTGAAGAAGACGCATTTTCTAAAAAATTGTTTAATTCTTGAACAAAAAGTAGAATTTTCAGCAAACAAGATTAAATTTCTACCAAAATCGACGACTTTTTAAAACAAAAAAATACATGAATTTCATACAAAGTAGTTGAATTTGCAAATTATAAAAGATAAATTTTCAACCAAAAATAGAATAATTAAATTTTCAGACAAAAAATTAAATTGCGAAAAAATAGTTCAAGTGTCTTTCAAAAAATCTCCAACCAACAAAAAATACATTTTTTACAAAGTGTTATAATTTCGAATCAAGTAAATAATTTTTTGACTAAAAACAATTAATCTCAACGGAACATGTAATCGTAATTATTTCAACAAAAAAAAAAGGTTTCCATTTGGAATAAAAAAGAATTGAATTGAATAAAAACATATTTTTTTTATTTTTATTTTTTTGATGTTACAAAGCTTCTAAATCTAGTGTTCGATATCTTGAAAAATCTACATTTTGTTTCAAATTTGTTAAAATCACCTAAAGCTTAAAGAAATTTTTTTTTTGCAAAACCTATAAATATCTCCCAAACTTACGCGATTTTTTTTAATTTTGCAAGCTTGTAAAATTAAAAAATATTTCTTTCAAATATTCTGCATTCTTTTCAGAAATTTTACAAAATCATTAAAAATTTTTCGAAATATTTTCTTGAAATTAATTTTTTGAATTGAAAAATCTATTAAAAATTTCCCCGCAATTCTAGGAGAAAAAAAGATTCTTACCTCAAAATCTTTTGGAATTCTTGAAAAATTTTTAATTTCCAATTTCCAAATTATTTTTAATCTTTGCAAAACTTTTTGCACTTCGCAATATCTTTTAAGATATTTTCTAATATTATAAAAACTTAGATATTAATACTAATGAAATCATTCAATATTTTCAATTAATTCAATTTTTCAAGTCCGGTTATATTTTTTTCTTTATAGATAAATTTTTTGAATTAAAACTTCTTTTGGTAATTGCAATTTGCAAAATTCCAGAAAATAAAGAAAATAAATTGAAAAAATAAATATAATTTTTTTTTAATTCTTGACAAAATGAAAAAAAAGTTTGAATATTTTAGATATGTCAAATTGAAATTCCAAAAAAAAAGTAAATCTTCAACGAAAAAGATTGATTTCAAAATTAAAGACAAATTTGGAACAAAATGCTGAATTCTCAACGAAAAATGTAATTGTTATTTCATTCTAAAGAGATATTGATTTTCAATAAAAACATTAAATAAATAACAAACAAATTTTTAACAATATATTTTAATTTTTAACCAAAAATAAATTTTTGATTTTATTTAAAACAGTTGCGATTTCAGTAAAAAAATAATTGAATTTCTTCCAAAAGAGATGAATTCTTAAACCAAAAAGACGAATATAAAAAAATTGTTGGATTTGCAGTTAAAATATATATTGCAGATATATAAGAAGAAATATCCTAAGCAAATTATAATTTAAAGAAAAAAATATTTTTTAATATGAAATAAAAAAATTATTTTTCAAGGTTTCTTTCTGATGCTTGGAAAAAATTAACAAATATTTTAGAAATCGCCTGTATTAATTTTCGAAATTTTTTTCTAATGTTTTGAAATCTTTTAAAATATTGTCTTGAAATCGATTTCGAAAAAATAATGAATCACTTTAAATATTTCCAGAAATCTTTTTTAAATTTAGATTAGTTGAACAACTTTTTAAAGCTTTTGAAAAATTTTTTAAATGATTCAAAATATTCTTAAAATAAAAATTCTGCTAAATTGCCTTAATATCTTCCAGGTTTTTTTACAATTTTAAAATATTTTGAAAATGTTAAAATTTTTATAAATATCCTTTTGAAATAAATTTTGGTTAATGAAAAAATCATTAAAAATTTTTCCAGAAAGCTTAAAAATTTTTTTAATTTTCCTAACACCTTTAAAAATTCTTTAAAAGTTTCTTAATTTCTTATCTGAAATTTTAGAAAATCCTTTTAATATATTTATATATATTGCTTGGTACTTTTTTCTCAAATAAAATTTCAAAATAAAAATTTGAATCCATCCACTGTGAAATTCCCGAAGTAAAAAATCTTTAAATCATAAATCTTTTGAGATTAAAAAATTACCGAAATATAAAAATTCCTAATTAGACAATTTTTATACAGTTTATAATATTACTGACTTTCAAAATTTCCGACATAAAATTATCATGTTATAAAATATCTAATCTAGAAAATTCCTGAATTTAACTGATAATCAATACACTTTTTTAAAAATAAATATTATTTATTTATTAAAAATACGATAATAAAATATTTTTATTCAAGAAAATTTTTCTAATTTCAAAAACTTTTTGAAAATATTGTTTGAATTTAAAATAACAATAAATTTTCAAAAAATGCATTGAAAATTCAATAACATGTACGTTTGAAACGGAAACGATTCTTTCCTAAATTTTCTCCAAACCTAATAAGAGTTTTAAAACAAATTTTTTAGGATTTAATTACGCACTAACTTATCTCTTTTTAATTTTTCCTAAATAAAATGCGGTTTTTCAAAACGTTTTTTGTATTTTTTTAAATAATACTATGCACATTTTTAAAACAAATTTTTCATCTAGAAATATTTTTTTCAATTATTGTCATTTTGAATTTTAACTATAATTTTAAAAAACTTTAAACACTTACAAAAATTTTATTTTACAAAAATGTTTGATTAATGTTTTTTTAATAAATAAATTATAGTTATTGAAGACAAATTTTTTTAATTGTTTAAATTAAGTAATTTTACAATTTGTAAATTTTCTGCGAGGAATTTTATTATTTAGAAATTTTCAAGTTCAGTAATATTACAAAATGTTGGGAAATGTTATTATTAGAGAATTTTTCAAATCAAGATTTTCATATTTCCTCCATTTCATAATATCGGGAATTTCATTATTCGTGAATTTTACAGTGTCGAGGATTTTATTTTTTGGCATTTCTTGATCGTTCGGTTTTTTGACCATGTTCGAAATCTTTTGAAACACTTTGACATATTTTTTAAATATTTTCGTAAAATAAATTTTTATGAATAAAAAATAATTAAACGTTTTCCCAAAAATCTTAAGAAATTCTTTTTATTCTCTCAATATCTTTTGAGTTTCTAAAAAATCTTTTTACTTTTCTGTTAAAAATTTTCAGAAATCTACATTTTCTTCTAAAATTTTTTAATCTTGCAAAACTGAAATATTATGCTTAAAAATCGTCTACGTTATCTTCTGAAATTTTAGAAAACAATTTAAAACATGTTGATGAATTTTAAAATGTTTTCTTAAAATTTATAAAAAGAATTAATTAAAATATCTCCTGTAATTAAAAAAAAATTATTTCCTTAAAACATTTTAAAATTTTGTTTCAAAATTTTTAAAAATCTGCATTTCACATGTCAATATAAAACATTTTTCCAAGCAAAAATGAGATCAAAATTGGGTGTAGAGGACAGAAGAAGAGGGTAGAGAAAGGAAATATGGGTGGAGGAGTAACAGGAGTAAGTGGGAGTAGTTGGAATAGTTAGAGTAGAAGTTAGGAGGGCAAGGCGAAGTAGAGAAAGTAAGCAATTAAGGGAGAGAGCGGGGAAAGATAAGGAAATTATGTATGGAAAAGAAAAAAAAAGTAAAAGTGACTAGTGAAACGAAAATTAAGGCGGGAAGGAAAGTGACGAGATTTGTAGTTGGGGAAGTACGAGAAAAAATTTGTGGTAAAGTAGGGATGAGAGGGAAGCGATGGGCTGGATGAAAATGTAAGAAAATAAGGTAAAGCAGGAAATAAGAATAAGTGATTAGAATGAAGAATAACTGTAGAGGGGGGGAGTAGGAGTAAGGAAAACAATATGTGAAATGAGTGAATGAGATGAGTAACTGATTATAGTTGAAATAGAAGTGAGGAAGAGAAGATGAAATATGGAAAGTAGGAAGGGGTGATAGATATTAGGTGTTAGGAGAGGAGGGTACGCAAGGAAAAGGTAATTAAAGTAATAACGTTGAAAAGGAGATGAAGTGAAAAAGGTAGTAAGAAAGAAGTGGGGGAGAGAAAGTAGTGAGAGAGGTGGTGATGTGAGTAGAGGAGGTATGATAAAGTAGTAGCAATACAAAAAAAAGTTTGTAAAGCATTCAGAAGAAGAACGCTAACGCAATATTACAAAATCATGAAAAATTTTATCTGTACCCGGAAGCTAGCAGTATCGCGTTGGTCTTGCGAAGGTAAAAGCGAAAAAGCAAAATATCTTACTACATTGCATTTAAAGTTTCGTAAAACATTTTATTTTCAAATCAATTCGTGACCGGGTTTGGAGCATATTTTAATCAAGTGCTTTTTGAGTTATTATTGAATAATTATTAGTGGGAGGCGAAGGAAGGAAAGGCGTAGTACGTGATGGTAGAGGAGGGTAACTGCGGATGGGAAAGTAGGGGTAAGGAAAAAAGGGTGAGAAGGGATATTAAATAAGGAAAGTGTCGATGGGTATAGGGATTAAGTGTAGAGGAAAAAGGCAAAGAGTAGGTAAAGGGGAGAGAGAAGGAGAAGTAAGTGAGAGAGATAAGTGAGAATAGTTACAGGAAAACTAAGAAAGGCGAGGCGAAGTAGGTAATGTAGGGAATTGGGAGAGAGAGCGGGGGAGGATAAGGATATTGGAGCAGGGGAAGCAAAAAAGGGAGGGAATGTCGCTAGTAATAGGACAATAAGGAAAGGAGGGGAAATGATGAGAGTTTTAGTTAGGAAAGTACTAAGAGAAAGTGGTAGAAAGGTAGAGATAAGGTGAAAGAGATGGGTAGAAAGAAGATGTGAGGAAATAGGACAAAAGAGGGACAGGGTACTGAGTAATCAGAGTCGAGGGTGACTGTAGGTGTGGAAGTAGGGATAAGAAAAGAGAGGTACGAAATGATGAAAAGTAAAGAAAGTGTCATTGGTTATAAGAATTGGGAGTAGGGGAGGAAGGGATTAAAGAAAAAGTAAAGAGGCAGGGGAGCAAAAGGGTTCAGGGAGTTTAGTTGCAGTAAAAGTGAGGTAGACGAAGGAAAGTATGATAAGTATGGAGGGGTAGTATGTGTTAGGAATGGATAGTATTGAAGAGGAGAATAATTAGAATAAGGAAGTTAGAAACAAATGTATTAAAGACCGTGTGAAAGAGGTGTAGTGGCGAGAGAAATGGAAAAGTAGTTAGTGGAGGGTGAAGTGAGTGGAGGAGGTATCATAATGTAGGAGCAATATGGAGAATAAAGTTTGCAAGCATTGAAAAGCAGGACGCTGACGCCATATTACAAAACCATGATCAATTTTATTCCTACTTAGAAGTTAGTAGTCTCGCATTGGTGTTGCTAAAATCAAAACAATTAAGTAAAATATCTTGCTGCATAGCATTTATAGTTCCGTTTAACGTCTTATTTTCAAATTATTTGGTGGTCGGGCACGTAGCACAGTTTAATCAAGCGCTTATTAAGTTATTATTGAATTATATATTGAGGGTAAGAGGGAAGGGAAGGGTTGATAAGTGATGGAAGGGAGGGTGACGGTAGGGAGGAAAGGGTGACTGTAGGTAGGAAAGTAGGGATAAGGGGGAAAGGTGAAAATTTATTAAAAAGAGGGGAAGTGTCGATGGAGATGGGGATTAGGTATGGAGGAGAAAGGTAGAGGTTAGGAAAAGGGCAGAGAAGAGAAGCAGTAAGAAAGGAAAGTAAGTGAGAGTAGTTGAAGTAGAAGTGAGGAAGGCGAGGCGAATGAGGGGCAGTAGAGAATTGGGAAGAGAACAGGGGAGGATAAGGGAATTGGGTCAGGGAAGGAAGACAAGGGAGGGAAAAAGACTAGTAAGAAGACAATTAAGGCAGGGCGGGAGAAGAAGTGACAAAAATTGTAGTTGATGAAGTACGGAAGAAAGCAGTGGGAAAATAGGGATAAGGGGAAAGCGATAATCAGGAAAAAAAATTTAGACATAGAGCAATGTAGGGAACAGGTAGTATGTAATGGGAGGGAAGAGTAACTGTAGGTAAGAAAGCAGTGGTAAGAGGAAAAAGGTTGGACATTATGAGAAGTAGGGGAACTATCAGTGATTATAGGAATTGAGAGTAAGGGAGAAAGGGAGCAAGAAAAAGATATCGGATCGGGGATTAAGGAAAGTTACTGAGTGTAGTTGCACTAGAAGTGAGGGAGACGAAATGTCGTATAAAAAGTAGAGAAGAGTGTTTAATGTTAGAAAGGATGAGTGAAAAAGGGGAGGATAATTAGGGGAAGGAAAAGTTGGGAAGGAAAATCATTGAAAAAAGTAGTGGGATAGAAGTGGGAGAAAGGAAGTAGTTGGAGAATTGATGAAGCGAGTAGAGAAGGTTTGATAAATTAGGAGCAATGTAAAGAAAAAGTTTGTAAACATTCAGAAGAAGAACACTGACGCTATATTACAAAACCATGAAAAATTTTTTTTTGCTTGGAAGTTAGTAGTTTCGTGTTAGTCTTGTTAAGATAAAAACAATAAATTAAAATATTATGCTGCATCGCATTTAAAGTTTCGTAAAATGTCTCATTTTTAAATTACTTATTAACCGTGCTCAGAGCATATTTTAATCAAGCGCTTTTTGAGTTATTATTGAATAATTATCTGTGGAAAAGCGAAGGAAGGAAAGGTGTAGTACGTGATGGTAAAGAATGGTAACTGCGGATGGGAAAGTAGGGATAAGGGAAAAAGGGTGAGAAGGGATATTAAATAAGAAAATTGTCAACGGGTATAGGAATTGTGTAGAGAAGAAATGGGAAGAGTAGGTAAAGGGGAAAGCAAAGGAGAGGTAAGTGAGAATAATTAAAGGAGAACTGAGAAAGGCAAGGCGAAGTAATGAATGTAGGAAATTGGGGGAGAGAGCGAAGGAGGATAAAGAAATTGGAGCATGGGATGAAAATAAGGGAGTAAAAGTCGCTGGTAAGAAGACAATGAAGGGAAGGAGGGTAAGTGATGAGAGTTGAAGTTAGGGAAGTACTAGGAGAAAGTGGTAGGAAGGTAGGGATGAGGTTAAAGCAATTGGCAGAAATAAGAAGTAAGGAAATAGAATGAAAGAGGGACGGGGTACTAAGTAATAGAAGTGAAGTTTGGCTGTACGTGTGAAAGTAGAAATAAGGCAAAAGAGGTGCGAAATGATTAAAAGTAAAGTAAGTGTCGATTGGTATGAGAATCAGGAGTTAGGGAGGAAGGAGGTGAAGCAAAAGTAAAGAGACTGGAGAGGTATGGGGTTAAGGAATTGTAGTTGCAGAAAAAGTGAGGCAGACGAGGGGAAGTATGCAAGGTAAAGAGGGGTGGTATGTGTAAGGAGGGGGTATGAAAGAGGAGGGTAATTTGAGTAGAGGAGTAAGAACGGGTGTAGTGCAGAATGTGTAGAGGGGTGTAGTTGCGAAATAAGTAGGAAAGTAGTGGGAGGGTGGTGAAGTAAGTAAAGGAGGTATGATATTTTAGGATCAATATAAAGAATAAGGTTTGTAAGAATTAGATAAAAAAAACGCTGACGCTATATTACAAAACCATAATAAATTTCATTTCTACCCAGGAGTTAGTAGTCTCGCGTTGGCCTTGCTAAAATAAAGTAAAATATCTTGCTGCATCGCATTTATAGTTTCGTTTAACGTCTCTTTTTGAAATTATTTGGTGGTCGGACACATAGCACATTCTAATCAAGCGCTTATTGAGTTATTATTAATTTATTTATTGAAGAAAAGAAGAAAGAAAGGGAAGGGGTAGTAAGTGATTGGAGGGAGGGTGACTGTAGTTAGGGAAGTGTGGCTGTAGGTAGGAAAGTAGGGATAAGAGGAAAAAGGTACAAATTGATGAAAAAGAGGACAAATGTCGATGAGGACAGGCATTAGGTATAGAGGAGAATGGGGGACGATAGAAAAAGGATAGGAAGGATGAGGAGTAAGTAAGGAAAGTAAGTGAGAGTGGTTGAAGTAGATGTAAGGAAGGTGAGGCGAATAAGTTACAGTAGGGAATTGGAAAAGAGAACAATGGATGATAAGGGGAATGGGGTAGGGGAGAAAAACAAGGAAGGAAAAAAGACTAGTAAGAGGACAATTAAGGTAGGGCGAGAGAAAAAGTGAAGAAAATTGTTGTTGATGAAATACGGGAAAAAGTAGTAGGGATAAGGGCAAAGCGATAAGCAGGAAGGAAAAATTGAAGAACAGAGCAAAGGAGAGAACAGGTAGTATGTAATGGTAGGAAAGAGTAACTGTAGGTAAGAAAGTAGTGGTGAGAGGAAAAAGGTTGAACATTATGAGAAGTAGGGGAGCTGTCGGTAGTTATAGGGATTGAGAGTAAGGGAGAAAGGGAGCAAGGAAAAGATATAGGATCGGAAATTAAGGAGAGTTACTGAGTGCAGTTGCAGTAGAAGTAAGGGAGACGAAAGGATGTATGGAAAGTAGAGAAGGGCGGTTAATGTTAGGGAGAGAGA
>JAUELO010250106.1:0-15626 GCA_032357855.1 Amphibolips quercusostensackenii | reverse complement strand
GCTTTTTATGTTGTGAACTGATTAATTAATTATTAATTGATTCTTTTTAAACTTAAATTTTCTAGAAATAGTCTAGAAAGTTATTAATAAATACAATTAATATTATATCTTTTAACAGATAAAATAAAATGATGATTAGTCAAGTATTAAGAAAGATTACCATCTTTAAAGAAGAGAAAATTAGGTACGTTAAAATTAAATTACCATATGAGAAAATATAATTCACATTATCGGTACTATAAGCTGTATGCTTTTGTAGGTTATGTTTACAAAAACGAGTATCAAAAAGTTTGTCCAAAAGTGCAAGCAACTCATTATGGTAATATAATTCTAAAGAACGTTTTTCATTATACTTTGAGGGCATGTGAAAGACATAAATACCTACATTACCGACCTCACTACTTCAATTCTACAAATTTTTTATTCTTTAAGAACTTTTTTCTAAACAAAATATCACTCTGAAACTTTGCGAAATGTATGAAAAGACAATAAACTACGCTTACGTACTTCATCCGAAGAGGAATTTCCCAAAAAATTTTGTCCGAAATTCCTTTTTGAATAAAGTACGTAAACGTAGTTTATTGTTTTTTTAAATACATTTTTTAAAGTTTAAGCCAGATATTTTATTTTAAAAAAAGTTCTTAGATTAAAAAAAATTCTAAAAATTGAAAAAGTAAGGTCGGTTATGAAGGAACTTATGTCTATTACATGCCCTTAATGTTCTTAATTTTACTGAATATTATTTATGAACTTTATTATTCTAATGAATCTTACGACACAAGCGCAACAAATGACTCTTTTTATTCTTCATTAGAATTATTTTGGAACAGCTTGTGACTTTCAAAGCACTGTATTTTTCCGAAGCCTTTATGTCTTTATTTTAAATGTTGAGTAAAACCTATTTAATTCGTTTTCTGAAAAATTATACTTGCTTCAAAATTTACTAACATTGTAGTTTGTTCAAAAATTTCTTTCACAAAAGATCTGTACATTTCTTTTTTCAGCTGAAGAGCAGCTAGTAGGACCAGCGCCACAGTTGGAAGAAATAGTCCTAGGTACCTGATAAAATAGTGTTTGCTCAAAGTAGAAAGCATTAATAGCACACAAAAATATTATTTTAAACCGAAATTGCCCGAATTCATCATAAACACAGTCAAATCTCCAAGCTGTCTCAAATCGAGACATCGGAAATCTCCAAACTGTCTCAGCAATGCGTGACGTCTTCTCTTGTAAAAAATCACTAATTCCCCTTTCCTTCTTCAGTGTCATATTTCCTTTTTAGGTTCTGTCATTGAGACTTAGACCCAATTGTTTTAATCCGATGATTTGTTTTCTCAGTGACACCATATTTAAGAATAAAATGGGTATGATATTTTGCATTGTTTTGCAGCAGTCTAATTACTAGAGATTGTGAAAATGCTGAAAGACCATTTGTTTTCAAAGTTATATTTATATTAATAGACTTACAGTTTTCGCATCAAAATTAAAGATTATAAAATCTACAATAAATTGTAGTTATAACACGTTGTTACAAATATTAACATAATCTCATTACACGTCCGTTTTTTTTTTTTGCGAAATGTCTATTTCTACGCAATGCATAGAAATAACTTGCAACAAGATTGGTGTAAATTTTGTCTCTCACTTCCCCCTACCAAACCCTTTTTCAGCTTCTCTAATCCCGCTGCACGCTTACCCGCTACGTTGCGTAATCATAGCATCAGCCTTTTTTTATCCTGTTGTGACCCGGCCCCCCAGGCCTCAATGCATTTTCGTGGGACAAAGTTTCGTAGCAACTTGGGTACGAAGTACCTGTAAATGTACAGCGAGAGCACTATAGTCGTCCTCAACACAAATGAGTGTCTCGTCAGTTATCAGGCACATCTAAATGTACATAGGGCTGACGTGTCTATTATTTGCTAAGCTATGATTGGTTATCTCTATGGCGCGAAATTTTAAAATGCTTCAATCCAAGGTGGAGTTTTAGGCGTGCGTGTGTACTAAAATATTACATTAATCTCAATATTTTGGCGTAGTGGAATTGGAAGCTATTATCATTCAGCAGGCTTTCTAACGCTAACTTTTAAGAGGGCCTTACAGACTCATAACACGGTGATTGTGAAAGAATTAAATTTCTTAGATAATTATTAGCTGACCTGTAATTTCGTATAATTGAACATTTATTTTTCTTACAGGACCACAAAACAAGAAACTAAGAAAGTGTTCTGAGCATGATACTGTCCGCCGTCGACTAACTCTAATTGCAAGATATGAAGGGTCCTATTTTGCAGATGTCCATGGGATCGGCGGTCAAACACGTAATTTAAAAATTCTGATTTTTTTTAATATGCTATTAGAGAATTGCTAAAATATTTTTGTATAATGAATCAACTACTTAATTTCTAATCCAATAAAAATATCCACTCATATAGTATACGAGGACGAACGACCACAGCCATATCGAGAAGGTTTTAGCACTAATGATTTACTTGTAAACACCCGTGGTCTTATATATGCAGTATATGATGCTCGCGGTCTGCAGCCTGGGTTTCGTTCTCTACCTGTAAGGGATCAAAAACGTTATGATCAGTATGAGCTGCGCTTACTCCAGTATATGCCAGAGGCGCAGCAGCGTCAGCACCAGCAGTTTCTGCGCCAGCAGCTGCAGCACCGGCAGCTTCTGAACCAGCAGCAACAGTATCAGTGATCGACCTTGCTTAGAGTTGGCGTAGTACTGACGTTTTAACAAAGAAACTGTACAACTGCATTTGGTGCAAACCGAGACATTCAATAAAATACGTTCTCATTTGTACCTTTGAAACGCGTAACAGTTTTTGGAGAGGAAAGCACCGTTCTTGGATGAAACGCACAGGCTTTATTCATAATAATAAATGACAAAATGTTTAATTTTGATTAATAATATAAAAAACCTTGGTTATGCTAGATATTAATGCACAGAGTCACTGTGACTCCTTATTAAAAACATATCTGCACATGTGTGCTGCTGAGTCAGGAATCAGACACCATAAACTCCGACTTTCTTAATAAGGAAACTTAACGTACAACATTTTGCGACACTCAATAAATAATATTATGATAAAAGTAATTAATAAAAATTAAACTAAAATTAACTTTCAAGTTTTGTTAATACCAAAGTAATCAACTTGATGTTTTCGTCATTTAAATCTTTGTATAAGTGCAAAATAAAATATTGTACAGACTTTGTTGGAATTAATGTTTTTTTTATAAAACCATTAAATTCCGTTGGTCTGTGTCCTAAATACAGCTTATGGCCTTCAAGCGTAATGAAAAATTCTAACACCAAATAATATTCATTAAAGGAGCCCGTGCAGAAATTGCCCAGGTTGACCCTAATATGACAAGGATTCTGGTCGGTACCGGCCGGGCTACCACACACTTTTTAAAAACCATGTCAATATCAAAAACCAACTAACGTATGCTGAATGAATTATTATTTGAAAAGTTTTATTCAAAGATTTATTAGATCAGTAAAACAGAAATAAGTTTCTTTATGTTTTTCAAAAAACTCATTCAATTTTTCCAATGTTTTAACTCATTTAATAAATGTGTTATCGATTCTGCAATGTGCAACAAAATAATTGTTACCATGTTCATAATTTTCTTATATCTCAAACAATTTTCAGTCTGTACAGTTTCAAGTTTATTGACATAACTGGCACGCTCTGCATCTGGCGTCTGCGTAGACACTTTGTAAATTTTAGTTTCTCACATCGAACAAGAATGCAAACTGAACTCTTATCAGGTCGTCTCCTCGAAGTTCGCAAATAAAATCGTAATCCGCAATTAAAATCAACCTCATTTCAGTAATCAGTTTCAAAACCGCACTTAGTGCTCAGGTAATTATTATTTTAAATTAAAGTATAGTGTAGTATATTAATTTTTTCCTTTTTTCCTTCCTAACCTTAAGTAACCATGTGGTGTCAAATATAAAACAATTATTAGGCCACTCTAGCATCATTGATGGAAGTTCTGCTCCAATTTCCTGCCGAGAATTTTATTAACTTGATTTGACTTTTAACGTTCACTGTATTTGTTACAGTGAGCCTTAAAAGTCAAATCAAGTTACCAATTTCTGGCCTAAAGCATTATTCTTTAGCCGCTCTGTGGCCTGATTACCCGACCGTATCCCCGCCGGTATTGAAGACTGGATTCCTATACGGGAGGAGATATTCAGAATATAAATCCTAAACATTCTATTGAACTTAACTTGCTATTTTTGGACTATTATAAAATGCTTCAATAGGTTTTATTTTTTGTTTTTAGATCACAAATCTCAATTCTACATAAATTTTATAAATGAATTCTATCAAAAAAATTTATTTCAAAACAAGGTGCGCGGACAGTCTTTTTGAATTTTAAATATTCAAAATACTACGTGTGAATAATAAATGGCGTTAGCTGCTAGATGAATCTTAACTCAGATAGAGACCATATATCATAATCATAATAATAAAGTAAAAAGTAGTTCAAAAAGACGTGCATTTAAATATTTTGAACCGTTTCCAACTACTTAATCTTCAGTCACGATTCAAAACCCCCTGAATCCGTAAGAAGTAGTTTTTTTATGGTTAGTGTCTCCAAAGAAAAACCAAAGTGTGAATCTGACGTTGATTTCAGAGTAGCTGTATACTGGATAACTTTTGAAAGACTAATCAAAGTGGATTGCGCTTTGGCTCACAATTTTAGAACCCGAAAAGAAAAGTCGACCTAAAAAGAATCACCAAAAGTAGAAAATTAGATTTTGCTGTCAAACTATGCTGAATACAATTAAATTTTTTACAAATTGTTCACTCAAAAAGATCTAAGAAATTGTCACTGAACATTTTTCGAGTTCGCGTTTACACGGAAAAAATGTATCCTTCAAAAAGTATAGTATTAGTCCTGGAATCTTGGACGTGTAACAAAATTTCGAAGATCTTCAATAATTTTAATAAAAGATTTCAAACTTTTCAATACTAAATGCAAATGAGTCTTTAAATTCTCGATAATAGTCTAGAAAAACATGTTTTGTATTTACTACACGAAATTCAAGTGCGTAGCAAAATTCAGTCCACGACGAAATGTAAAAAAGTTGTAAATCTTTTTAATTTGGTTCAAAAGTAATTGTATAAGTTACTAAAGTGAAAAATAAAGTGCTGCAGTATTACAGAAAGTCCTAGCCAGTCTGGGAAGATATATTTGCGCCTCGATGTGTGCAGTCGAACATCAGTCCTAAATACGAAATAAAGATGGCTGCAACCTGCAACATTAGGCTAGCCTTTTAACGCAAAAACCGGTAGTAAAGAATATCGTTTCGATCAAAAAAATGTTTTTTGAATTAGAGGAAATATTCATTAGCAAATCCTATAAAATATTACTTACAATACAAGCCGATTAAATCTTAAAAACGTTTATTATTTCGTAAATTTTTAGAAGTAAAAAAAAAAGACAAAAATAAATGTCATATCTTCTCTTATAATAAACAAAATGGATTTTTTTGGCTTCAATTTAATCAAATAAAAAATGAATTTACAACAACAGATTTAAATTTTCAAACAATTAGATGAATCTGAGAGAATTTAATTCTTAACAAAGTAGTTTGACATATAATCAAATGGTTAAACTTTTAACTAAAGCAAATAAATTTTCTACCAACAAGATTAATGTTCTGCCAAAAAAGACAAATATTAAAGAAAACAGATAATTTTCAACAAAATCGTTAAATGTAGAAGCCAATAAGACTAATTTTCTACAGACAATTAAATTTTCAACCCAAATATATGATGTTTCAACAAAATGTTAATTTTTAACCAAAAATATGAATCTTGTACAAAAATAAGGAATTTCACCTCAAAAATATGACTTTTTAAAAAGAAAGTTTATGTTCTGCCAAATAGTTGAATATTTTGAAAAATCCTTCACTTTTTGAAAATTAAATATTAAGAGTAAGAAAAAGACAAAAATGAAAGCAATATCTTATTTTAGAGCTAATTAAATGGATTTTTAGGCTGCAATCACAATTAATTTTGTATGTTAACATTTCATGTTGATTTAGAAAAAAATCAGGGTGGTGATTCTGCGCACGATTCTAAATTCTCGGTCATTTTCCGGTTTTTCACGGTTGATTTTTTTTAATTTCCTGGTCAAATGAAAGTAAGATATTTATATTTGCTGCAAAACTCAAACATATATTTTAATTTATCAGGTTCATTCTAAACGTCCTTTAAAACAACAGAGCGAAAAGTTTCAAAGCAACAGAATTTGAAAACAAATACTTAAATTTGTACCTAAAGAATATAAATTTTCAACAAAAATGGAGAATTTAAACTTTTGAATATTTGACTTGAATTTTTAACCACACAACAAGAAAAAAATATTCTCAATTTGAGAGGAGAATTCTTCTTCTTCAATACACTTACTTCCCTCTCAGGTTGAGTATATTTCACTAATTGGTAAAATTTCACTAATTGAAAAAAGTATTACTCTGAGTTCAAAACTTGCGCATGCGGATTCAAATAAGCGCAATAACCTAACTTGTTTAGTGTTGGCGTAGAGGGTCCTTCTACGGGTCGGTTGGCTTTGTCAGTCAGTTGTCGGTAGATTTTCAAGGATGCAGTGAATTATCATACTTTCAAAAAAAAAGGATAAATAGGTGATTTCTCTCTTAAAAAATTTCGATTACCATGTATGTGCAGCAGTTCGAAAGTTCGAAAGTCTCTTAACTAAAATTATAGAACCGGTTGGTGATTCAGCGGTTTTGTTAGATCAAATCGCAAATTTTCGCGTAATACATAAACAATAAAATAACGTAGTGTATAAAAATCTAGAAAGTTCTCCCGGGCTCTGAAGTTATAGTCCAGAAGATCTTTTTTTCGGCAAATTTTTCTGTCATAACCTATAAAAATAAGGGCTAAACGTCCACCTGTCACTGGCCAAGAGAATACGTGTTTAATTACACTGCGACATGTTTTTATGATGTGAAACTAGATTTCATTTACGAATTAATATTCAAAGTAGTAATTAATTTACTCGTGAAGAAAGTTAATTGCATAAATTATTGCAACTTTCGCCGTAACCCAAGCGCGGATTACGGCAAATTTCACCGTAACTATGTACTGAACCATATGTATTTTTAAATTAGTATAACAATAAGTAAAAATCCATAAATTTATCAAATTAACGGTATATTATTTGTTTCATAATATAGGACGAAAGTACCTAAGTGACAGAGACTTATCAGACATCAGAAAACATCAGCTCAATACCCATGGTTAAAAGTTTCGAAAGCAACGGCTCCAAACGCATATCAGAAACCAAAGTTCTAACAAATGTTGATACTGAAATACATAATAAGGACTTTTTCCAAATACCAATCATCTATATGAAATGTATTGGTAAAAAATCCAATTATTTATATTAATATAACCTTTTGTTGTAGAAAATTTATATTTTGGGTTGAAAATTTGTCTTTTTAGGTTTAAAATGTAACTATTTTGTAAGAAAGTTAGAAAGCTTTTAAACTTTGTCTCCTTTTGCGGAAATTTAATATTTTTTGGTTGAGGATTCAACTATTTTAATGTCAATTTATTGTTTTTGGTTGAATTACACTGTTTTTAATTTCAGTTTAATATATTTTTTTGGTTAAAATATCAACTATTACATGTTTGGTTAAAACTCAATCTTTGTCAGTTGAATATTCATATGCATAGTTGAAAATTTAACTAGTTTGTTGAAAACCCCTTTTTTTGCTGCTAATTCATCTTCTTGTTCGAAAAATTTAATTGATTTGTTGAAAATTAATATTTTTTGGTTGGAAAATCAACAGTTTTGTAAAAAATTGGTCTTTTTGTCTTGAAAATTTAACATTTTGGTTAAAACTTTTTTTCTTTCTTGAGGAAAGAAGCTTCGCTTTCTAAAAAATCAAATTTTTAATTCAAAATAAGACTTTAATTGAAAATTTTATTTCTTGGCAGAAATGTCATCTTTTCTGGTAAAAAATACAATTATTACATTTTTTGTTCGAAATTTATCTTTTTTGGTTCGAAATTATACTGATTTTGTAAAAATTCTCTTTTTCGGTTCAAATTTAATTGATTTGGTAAAAAATTCATCTTTTTTATAATTAAAAATACAACTGTTTTATCAGTATTTTCTATTGTTGGCGTTTTAATTTAACGATTGTATTAAAATTAAAACTTTCTTTTCATATAATTTGTCCTTATGGGTTGAAAATTCAAATGTTTTGGTGAAAAATTCAATTATTTGGTTGAGAATTAGTTTCTTTGTTGAAATCTCAACAACTTTGTTGAAAACTCTTTCTTTCTGGTTAAAGTAAGCCTGGTTTTGATTTGAAATCGTAGTGTCTTACAGTTAAAATATCAACTATTACATTCTTCGTCAAAAATGATTTCTTTTTTATAGAAAATTTAGCTGTTCTGGTGAAAACTCAGCATTTTTTTTTTAAATAACTTTTTTGTAGAAAATTCGTCTTGTTTCTTTCAAAATTTAACAATCTGGTTGACAATTTTTTGCTTTCTTGATTGAAAAATCTTTCTTAGTTTAAATTTCAACTATTGTGATAGAGAATTGATCTTTTTTGGTTTAAAATCCAGCTGATTGTTGAAAAATTTAATTATCTTGAAAGAAAATTCAATTTTCAGTTAAGAATGAATTCTTTCTTTTGAAATTAGACTTTTCTGTAGATAATTCGCATTTTATCTTGAAAATGAAACAATTAATCAGAAATTCTTTTTCTTTCTTGACTGAAACATTTTTGTGGATGAATTTGCAACTTTTTTGTTGAAAATTGGTCTTTCTTTATTAAAAAATTTATCTCAATTAGTACTTTTTTTTGTATGAGATGCAACTGTTTGGTTAAGAACCATTCCGTTTTGGTTGAGGGTTTTCCTGTTTAGTTGAATTCAATTTGATTTTATTTTAATATCAAAATTTTTTTGTTAAAATATCTACCAAACATTTTTTAAGAGATCATTTTTGATGAAAATGTAATTATTTGGAGAAGAGTTGAACTATTCAGTTACAAATTTATCATTTTTGTTAAAGATTATTCTCTGTGGTTAAAAATTTAACTATTTTGTTAAAAATCTGCTTCTGTTGAATAAATGGATCTGTTTTTTTTAATGCAATCTTCTTCAGTTAAAATATCAAATATTAAATTTTTCGCTGAAACTTTATCTTCTTTTGTTAAAAATCCAACAACTTGCTTGAAAGTTGAATTTTTTGAGAAAAACTCATATTTTTGATTGAAGATTTATTATTTTTAATGAAAATTGATTTGTTTTGGTTGCAAATTCTTTTTTTTGTAATTTTTTTTAACTGTAAATTGAACTGTTATAGTTAAAAATTTGTTTTTTTTTGTTAAAAATTAATTTTTTTTAAGTAAAAATTAAACTACAGTAATTACTGAGAATGTCTCATGCAGGACGATTTTTTCTCACATTATCCACTAAAAATCGTACTTCTATCACAACCTGATCTCAAAATAGTGCCACTTTGTTATGAATTATAATTCGTTTTAAAGATGTATAGTTTTGACTGGTTATTAAATAATAAATGCTTGTGGCCTCTTCCAGTCTTAAATTTATTAGTATTTGTTGTTGAAGCTAAGCATTTCGAGCCAGCTTAGACTTCTCATCAAGACTATTTTTGTTGTGCAGTAAACATTATGAAAAACTTTTTTTTAAAAACTTTTAGAGAAGTCAAGAAAAGATGGATGAGGTTATATTTTTATTTTATGAAAAAAGTATGTTGATGGTAAAGTTTCAAAAAATTACATTTTCTTTTAATTTATAATAATCAGATTGGTTGGCATCATATAATTATTTCTCATATAAAATTATTTATTCAGGTTTCTTCTGTAGAAGTTTAATTCTTATATGCAGTTAGATTTTCTATGTGAAGTTCTTGCGAAATAGAAAAAAAAATGTAATACAATATAACCTCAAAATTTGCTTGTAATTTGATGAACTGTAAACATTTCTTTATTTCTTACCAACCAATTTGACAATTTTCTAATTTAACAATAATATAATTTTCAAAACTACAACCTTAACATACTTTCTTCATAAAACGAAACTTTAGCCTCAGCAATTTTGTATCCACTTCTCTACATCTGTTTTAAAAAGATTCGATAATGTTTGATGCAAAATAAGAATAATCTTGATAAGGAGTCAGACCTGATTCAAAATGGTTTGATTTAACAGCAAGTGGAGGATCGGGAAACACAAGGGCCTAACCCCGTTTCTACACATTTTCCAGCACGCAAGAAAATCGTTTGTATTTTGCATTTGTAGTTTAAACCTTGATTGACTCTAGCGAATTTCAAAAAATTTATAAAAAGTTTATAATTTCATAAGTCTACACCCTCGAAAGGGCATTTGTTTAAGGAGTCTAAAAATAAGTAAAAGTCAATTTCGAAAGATTTGTGGGATAGGCCCTCTTGTTACCCGAACAATAAGGTATCATAACAAGTTAATTAATTGTATAATGTTATTTAGTAAAAATGTGAATCGTATTTAGCATCAATTGTATTTACTATTGAGTAATTTAAATGAATTTTCATATTATTCTCATTAAAAAAATATATGTATTTATTTGAAAGAAACATGATCTACACAGCAAAAAAAATCTATCCGCAAGACGATTCTAATCTTACAGCCAGTTGACCAAGAAATGAACGCACTGTGCAGACTGACTGCAAGATTATTCGGAATCGTCTAGCAGCAAGATTGGATTTCATTCTTACCGTAAAAGCGTGTCACACTGACTATCGCACGACTTCACCCGTCCAACCGTCGGAAAGGTGATCCACTGCTGCATCAGAAAAAGCAGGCTCTCTGGCCATATGATTCATTCTCACTAGCAGCAAGAGCGCTCCACTTTTCACAGCTGTGCCAATCGATGTCAACCTTACGGTAAGAGTGTTGTCTTGCTGCTAGATTGAAATTTAATAAAAGAGTGACCAATTTTTAAGATTTTTTTTTTGCTGTGTATAATCTATCATATTCACAAGTAGATTAAATACTCTCCAAATGAGAGGATTGCATTTGAAACGGATTAAAGGATCCTCTTTAATTGAGAGGATTTTTCCACTTCCTTTCGAAGAATCCTCTTGATTTTAGAATAATTCTTTTCAAGAGAAAACAATCCTCTCAAATTAATTGTAATACTTTTAAAACCATATTGTAGAGGAATAAATGCATCAAAATAAAAGGAATCCTCTTAAAAAAAAAATTATTTCTCGGTGCAGAAATGAATTTTCAAAAAACAAAATTAATTTTCTGGCAAAGAATACAATTTCAAAAAAAAATGAATTTTTAACGAAATAGTTAAATTTTCAATAATAGGAAAGAAATTTTCAACCCCATAGTTGAATTTTGAACAAAAGAAAACAACTTTTAACCAAAAATGGAATAGTTACATATTTATTTAATAAAATTAATTTTTAATCTAACTCGTGAATTTTTAATCTTAATGATTAATCTTTAATTGGAATAATTGAATATTCAACCAAAAAAATTAGTTTTCAACACAAACAATGAATGTCCAACTGAAATAGTCGAATTTTCAAACTAACAAAAAGTAATGTTTACAGAAAATAAATAAATTGTCACCCAAAACTTAAATAATTAAATCTAAATTAAAAGAAATAATGTTAAAACGAACAGATGAGTTTTTAGACAAGTCTATGAAATATTCAACTAAGATAATGTATATTGAAATAAAATAATTGAACTATACACCAAAAGCACGGATTTTCAACCAAAAAGATTGATTTCTACTGAAAAAAGACGTATTTTTAACTAAAAAATAATTTTGAAAAATCTAAAAGTTAAAATAAAAAGTTTAAATAATTAAAAAAAAAACTTTAACTTTTAAATGCAAAGTTTTTATTCCAACTCAATATATGAATTTTTAACAAAAATGATAAATATTTAACTGGAATGCTTGAATTTTCAACCACGAAGAATTATTTTCAGACAGAAAAGTTAAATTATAATGAAAAACATAATTTTTTGGAAAAAAATTGACTTTTTAACAAAATAAGTGTAATTTACAAATATAGTTAAATTTTCAGTTGAACAAATATGTATAATATGTACTAACTTTAGTTTTTCACCTATATATTAGCATACGAAATTAATTTCGGTGAAATAATTGGTTAAAAAAAAATTGTGAAGTCAATTGCAAAATGGCGTGAGACCCTGTTTCAGCAGCTGTCATGTCCTGGTTATGCAGCACCCAGAAAATTTATTCTTTGTACATTTTTATGATTAAATCTCGCCAATATTGTTTCATCCAAATGGTTCAAATAGCATCAAATTGATTTTTTCGGGTTATTTTTGTGTTTTTAGAACATTTTTCCTAGTATGTAGTGCGTTAAACAGCACTCAATTGATTTTTTTTTGTGTATTTTGGTATTTTATGAAAATAATTTCCTTGAATATCGGCATTATCGTAACATTAATGTGTTTTGAAGAAAACTAATCGGTTTTTAAAAAAAAGTTTCAAGATTATAGGGTATTTTTTTAAATTCCAAGGAATTTTTAAGAGCTTTAAAAAATATTAAGGGATATTGGAAGATTTTAATGAAATTATAATATTTTAGCATCTGTTCCTGTGGCTTGGAAGAAAAGTTAATTTTAAGTTAAAAAAAAATGTTAACGTAGTTTGAAATTTTGTACTAAACTTTCGCCTTTTTTACTAAGAATACATAGCTTTTTACAATAATAATAATATAAAATTTTTATAACTAATTGTTTGTTTACTATTATTTATTTTGAATGCGATTTTTATATAAATAATTCCAAATGTAAAGGCATTATATAATTCCAATGAATGGTGGTTTGTATTATGTTTCGCATTGACGCTTAAAATATTCTCAAGGATGCTAGACTGGTGCAATATTGTCAGATTGATAAGATTTTGATTTAATTTAAGAAACGTATGACCCTTGACAGCTTCAAAGAGTGATTATGTTATAACATATAAATATGTTTTCTGCGTGCGAAGGAGAAAAAACGAAAATGTTCTTATTCAGTTATAATTCTCTTGGGTTTTGAATCTATTCTTTTTTGATAATAGGAGAAAAAATGTTACATATATTCCAAATATTTATTGATAAATAGGAATCTAAATTAAATTAGCATCATTTTTATATTTTTTAAAAATATTTTCCCTGTACAAATAAACATACACACATTATTTAAAAAATAAATTAAATTTTAAAAATAATAATTTTTCCATCGCTTGAATAATTTTCTGTCTTCCGATGTTTGGAAAAAGGTCCTGACATATTTGAATAGCTTTTCAGGATAAATTTAAAACTCATTGATTAAACGTGATTACCCGGATATAAATATATGACATTAATTTTTTCTTGGGTAAAGACTCACCGAAGACAATTTTAAGTTCTTCTGTATGTCTAGCTCGTGACATAGAACCAGACTATTTTTCATGTCTTAAGACAAATATTTTCGACTTACAGACAAAAATTCATTTCTTGAGAGAAGATAATATGAGTTGAAAATAACCTGAGAGATTTATAACTTAAGACAAGCTTGAAGGTTCCCAAGGCCTTATTACCGTAAATAAGACCGTCTTCGTTGAAAAAAAATTTTACTAAATCTTTTTCGAATCGCGGTGAGAAATTCTCACATTTTCGGTCTGTAAGTTCTTTTCCTTCAATCCAGATCCTAACTATTTAGCCTTATTCTTTGATAGACCAAGATCTCTTATGAGATCCTTTAATTCAGCTTGATCGAAGAAAATTGGGTTTTTCTACGAACGTTTGGGTTCTGGTTCATGCCTTTTTGAGTCAAGATGCTTTTTTTTTTATAACACCCAAGCTATTCTCTGCTACAGGCACATGCATAACTACATGCTTAGTCCACGGATGGGACATTAGCATAAACATTCTGTTGCTTATGCTTTGCATTAGAGCCTTTATAAATGTGTAGTATTACAGAAATAACAATCCACATCATGATTTTGGGGGCTATTTTGAAGCATTGGTGTACAAAAGTTTAGATTCGGATTATTTCCTCGACTTGCAGACGTCAGTTCAATCGCATAAGCTGGACAGCAATGCTGAGGTTTCTATTCACCATTGAAATTTTCTCATTCGGAGATAAATTTTTAAAGCAAAAATGCCTTCTTTAGGAATTTTGGTGTAAAAAAATTCCATGAAAATTCAAAAACCAAACTCGAAACAGCTACTTAAGGTCATATTCACAAAGCATGCAACCAATCAGGTTTTTGACCACAGTGTATGCGAGAGCTCATCGACAAGATTTTTTAAAAATAAAAACAATAACAAAATTCGATATTTATTTTAATATTATTTTTTGAATAATATGTGTATTATATGTTTAATTTTGTCTCGAAAGTCAAAATAACTTTTTTTTACTACAGCCGTATTGTATGCAATAAAATAAGACCTGCAAGTCTTGGTCAAATCTCTCACCCTGCTCCTCACTGAAGTCCCCCAGGTTTTCAGGGTAGTAATCAATGTGGGAATGGAGGAAATGGATCTTTAAATTCATTAAACATTTCATCTTTCGGTAGTTTTCCAACAGTCTGTCGGCAATATTCTTGTAATCAGAGTCTTTGTTATTTCCAAAGAATTTTTTTTTGAATTTCTCTGAAACTACTCTGAGCTGCTCTCTCACTAGTTGTCATTCTCATTTCGAATTCATCATCATTCATCAGTTCCCTTATTTGGAAGCCATCAAAAACACCTTCGTTGATTTCTATTTCAGAAATATTGGGAAATTCCTCAAATATATACGTGAAAGCATCGCTCTCTGATACGCTTATTGCTTTGATAAGCTGTTTAAATAAGCCGAGTTTTATATGTAATGGTGAAAGAATGACTTTATGACTAGGAATGAGGCTCTCTTGTAGTATGTTTATAAATCCTGGAGTTTATTCTTGCCTGAGTGGCAGTCCTTTTTCACATAATGTTGTTTTTGGGCACGACTGTCCCACTCACAAAAAAAACATGGATACTTTGTGCTTCCGCTTTGTTGACCTAATAAAATACTGGTTATTTTCAAAACTCCAACTAATTGCCACTTGTGACTATCATACTTCAATTTTTCAAGTAGAAAATGGAGATTATTGTATTGCTCTTTTAAGATTACTGAATGACCAACTTATGAAGGGGCATATATGTTTCCATTGTGAAATAAGACAGCTTTCAATCTCCTCACTGATGAATCAATAAATAGTCGCCAGTCACTAGCTATGTACATATTGAACACTTTTATACTTATTTATCAGTCGATCAACGTCATTGCAATAAACCAAACCCTTTGCTATAGAGAAGAATTTCCGGAATGAGAGATCTCGATGACGATAAAAACTCACTCGAGTACCTGGAGCTAATAAATTCTTCTCTTTTAATTTAGAAGCTACAAGTTCAGAAATTTCTTTCAAAAGTCCTGCGTCTCGAACCAAGTCACTTAGCTCGTCTTGAGTAAAACTATGAGAATTTCTGAGCTGACGATCTTCTGATTTTTGCGATTCATTTAGCTCGTCATTTTGCTGATCTTCGAATTCTTCAAATGACATTCTTCTATCTG
>JAUELO010250012.1:0-15626 GCA_032357855.1 Amphibolips quercusostensackenii | reverse complement strand
GACGCTCGGCCGTTCCCCTTACCCTCACTACTGAAGAGCCACGTGACGCCTCAACCAATTACGATAAGCGCGGGACGCCCTCGACTTTGAATATGCAGTGACCTCGTTTGACTCGATGGACGAATCAAATGCTTCCTCTTAAACGAGCTCCATTAGGTGGGAGCCCCTACCGCGTTTCGATAAACTAGACCCATTCGATTCCGCGCCTTTCCGATAAACGAGTCCCGACTGAATTTGTAGTTGATAGAATAGTGTGCGTTTGTTCACTTCCACCCGCCTTTTTTTTGCCATGCATCAGCGAAACGCAAGATCAGGTGAACCCCATTTTTCGTATAGTCGTTTAGAAAGATCGCAAAGCGTTTGTTTTGCTTCTTCCAAAGCACTATACCAAATTTCGTTATACGAATCCATAAAAAAATAATATACATCAACTTAGAAATTCTGTAATTTTTTGCATGTAAGATTCTGATATTTTGACGACTTATTCCAAACAGAGATATTAGTCTGCATTTTTGTAGGCACTATTCGACTTTTTTTAAGTGTACCTCGATTATCCCTAAATTTGTATATTTCATTTCAATCATGAATATGCGATAAAAGGAATATTAATACCAAAAGTCTCTTTGTGTATAAAAAATAGGTTCTAATTTGTATTCTGCATCTAAATGTGAAGAGAAACACTGAGTTTCAACTCGATTTACAAAATATTGAAGATTCTGAAAAAATGTACAAAATTTATTATTTTATGATAGTCCAGAAATTGAAGGGTTTTTCCCCTACAAAATTTTATGAAATGGAAATGGCTGTTTAGTAACATCAAATTATTTCTGGAAAAAGTGTATCAAGATCTATTAAAGTCATCGAAAATGTGTGACTTGTTGAGCTGGAAACATATGTACAATTTTAGCTTAAAATAGTGGATACTTTACGAGAAAATCTATTTGTTATTGAATAATAATTATTTTACAGTAGATAAAAAGAGTCTTTTTTGTTGCAGAGCTTGTTTTATTATCAAAGCTGATAAAATTCTCTGTAGATCGGTCGAGGAAAATTCAGAAAAATTTTTTATTACGGTTTATTATGTGGAGGAGAAAATATTTTAACGCGGTAACCTAGCATTTTTAATTTATGCATTTTCTGCACCATGAACATTGTTTATAAAAATTTATAGATAAATAATTTTTTCTTATCATTAAATTTATGTCTGAATGACTCTCAACATTATGGTTTAAAGAGAAAATTTAAATTGTGATTATTTAATATTAGCAAATAAATATGTCCTTAACATTTTGCTACCACACTATTATTTATGAACTTTCTTAAATTTTCAGAAAGATAAAACAAACTAATTAGAGGCAAAACCTTATTTTGGAGAATTCGAAAAAAAATTTTTGATGATTCAAGTTTTATTGTAAAAGAATAATTTTAAATTTGAAAGATTTCAAAATTTGTAGAAAGAAAATATGGAAGACCTTAAGACATTTTTTTTTAATTTTTTAGGATTTAAAAAAAAATGTTTGCTAAATTGAATTTTGCAGAATATCAAGGTGACAAAAAAAATGTTGTTCTTAAGATTCGAAGAAAAATTTTTAATTATTATTTTGTAATAAATCCTAAGAAAAAATTAGAAAATATTACAAAAATTTTTTAATGATTTTATGAAATTTTTAATAAGAGCGTAACAGATTTCACAGCAAAATTTTGCAATCTTGTCGTATCACATAATTTTAGAAAAAAATTGTGTAAGCTTGAAAGTTTTCAGGAGTTTTAAAATGGTTGAAAAATAATTCAAACTTTCAAAGATTTTTTAAGAATTAATTAGGTCTAACGAAAATGGATTTTTTTTTAATTTTCTAGATTTCAAAGCAATTTTTTTAATTTTACAGAATTTAACAAGAATTCGTGAACGATTGGAATAGTTTTGAGAAATAAGATGATATAGAAAGTCTTAAAAAAACTAAAAAAAGAATTATCTTAAGATTTCTGTAAAAATTAAAAATAATTATTATTCAAAAAAATAAAAATTTTAAAAGGTTTCGAAAAAAAAACAAATTATGTAAAAATTCTTGGAAAAATGTAGAAGATTATGAGGCAATTTTTTTATATTCTAAATAATTTTTTCAAATTTTACGAAAAATGCGATTCAGCTAAAAATATTTCTAGGAACTTAAAACGTTTTGAATGGATTAGAAATACTCAAAAGCTTTAGAACATTTCCAAAAATTTATGAAATATTTCTTGATTTTTTGTAAACTACTATAAGTGATAAACATCTTTTAAAAAAACCTCGGATTTTTTATAATATTTTGTAAAATCCTATAAAATAAGAAAATTTCTTTAAAATCTTTTGAATTATTTTTAAGAAAAAAATTTTAACCTTCTTTGTACATTGAAACATTCATTAAAAAAAAATATGTTAATAAAAGTCACGAGGCGAATTATAACAATATGCAGTTATGCTTCAATTAAAAAAATTTTGTTGAAAAATTGAAATATTTTTTTTGAATTCAACTACTTTTCTTAAAAATTTGAATGTTTAGTTTAAAATAAAATTTTTCGTCGAGTATGCATATTTTTGGGTTAAAAATTAAATATTTCTGTGTGAAAATTATTTTTTGTGTTAAAAATCTAAATATATATTTTTTTTTAATTTAAATATTTTGTTGAAAATTTGACTATTCAGTTGAAAAGTAACTTTTTTGTTGAGAATGAACATTTTTGGTTTAAAAATTTAATTCTTATGTGAAAAATATTTTTTTTGGGGTGAAAACTTTAACTGATTTCTTGAATGTTCGTCTTTAGGTTTGAAATTCAACTATTTTGGTTAAAACAAAAACTGTTGTGTAAAAAATTTGTACTTTTGACTTTAAATTTTAAAATTTGGTAAAAAATTCAATATAAATATTTTTATTTTTTAGTTTAAAATTCAGTTATATTGTACAAAATTCCTTTCTTTGTTATTAAATATATAAATATTGTATCGAAAATTTTTATTTGTGTGTTTTTTGTGTGTTTAATATTAAACTTTTTGTTTCGAAATGTAACTATTTCGTTGTGAATTTGTCTTTGGGTTAGAAATGGTATTGTTTAATTAGGAAGTCATTTCTTAAATTAAAAATGCATATTTTTTTATCGGAAATTGCACTATTTGGTTTAAAATGACCTTTTTTATTCAATATTCATATTTTTTTGCGAAATGTTCAATTCGGTTGAAAATAAACTTTTTTGTTTAAGAATTTATATTTTTGTTTCACAAATTTGATTCTTTTGTATAAATTGATATTTTTTAGGTTAAACATTGAACTATTTTGGTTTGAAATTTAACTCTTTTATTGAGGATTCGCCTTGGGGTTAAAAAGTTAACAATTTCGACGAGGATTAACTTTTTTATTATAAGGTAATATTTTTTGGTCGAAAATTCAACTACATGGTTGAAAATTCAATGCTTTCGTTAAAAATTCTTTTTATTAAGTCAAACATTCTAGTATTTTGTTGAAAATTCTGATTTGGGTTAAAGATTAACTTTTTATTCAAAAATTAATATTTTTTGGTCAAAATAATTAAATTATTTGGTTGAAAATTACCTTTTGTTGTTCAAAAATTTATATTTGTGGGTCGAAAATTCAATTGTTTCGTAAAAAATTAGTCTGTTTTATGTTAAACATTAAACTATTTTGGGTCAACATTAATTATTTAGTTGAGTATTGATCTTTGTGAAAAAAATGTAACCATCCCTTTAAAAATTGATTTTTTTGTTGAAAACACTTTTTTTTTATTTAATTAGTTGGTTTGAAATTAACTTTGAAAATTCAACTACTTGTCTGAAAAATAACTTTTTTGTTAAAAATTCATATTCCTTGACCTAAATTTCAATGATTTTGTTGAAAATTAACTTTTTTGTTCAAAAAATCATATTCTTAGGTTAAAAATGTAATATATTTTTGTAAGCAAATTATTAATTTTTTGTAACAAATTCAAATATTTTGTATTGAAATGCAAATATTTCGTTGAGGATTCGTCCTTACATTAAAAATTCAACCATTTAAACAAGAAATAATTTTTTGTTTAAAAAGGCTCGCGTTTTGGTCAAGAATTCGTAATTTTAGTTCGGAAATTCAATTATTTTGCAAAAAAATGATCTCTTTTAGGATAGGCATTAAACTATTTTGGTTCATAATTTGACTATTTCGTTAAAAATTAGTCTTTGGGTTGAAAATTCAACCATTCGGTTGAGAATTAACTTTTTTGTTGAAATTCATATCTTTTAGACAAAAATTCAACTCTTTGGTTCAAAAAGAATTTGTTTTTTAAATTCATGTCATAAGGTAGAAAATTTGATTGTTTTGTTAAACAATCACTCATTGTGTTAAACGTTTAACTATTTTGGTTGAAAATCTAACTATATCGTTAAGGATTCTTCATTGGGTTAAAATTTAAGCATGTCATTAAGAATTAATTTTTGTTGTTGAAAATTCATATTTATTGGTCAAAAATTTAATTATTTGGTTGCTAATAAACTTTTATGTTAAAAATTTATATTTTCAGGTTGGACATTCAATGCTTCTGCAAAAATTTTGTTCCTTCAGGTTAAACATTCTACTATTTTGTAGAAAATTCTTCTTCGCGTAGAAAATGAACTTTTCGTCAAATCCATATTTTTAGTTGAAAATTCAACTCTTTGGGTAAATATAAACTTTTTCGTCGAAAATTGATTCAGTGCAAAATTACGTTTTTTGGGGGAAATCCATATTTTTGGTTGAAAATTTAACTACGTCGTTTAACATTAAGTTTTTCTTTAAAAGTTCATTATTTTAAGCATTAAATCTATTTTTTTGTAAAAAATGTGTTTTTTTATTTTAATTACCCATTCCACTTTTTTATTCCAAATTTGTAAATTACTTTCACAAATACAGACAGAAAATTTCCGTTTTGTTTAGTCTTAAAATAATTGACAAAAAATTTGGAGATCCTTTTTGGGTGAAAAACTTTTGTCAATTAGTCTTTTTTGTACCTGTGTCGTTTTTAGAAAAATTTTAATTTTTTGTTTTTATTATTACTTCTGCAAGTAGAACAAAAACTATGCTTTGTATAAAAAAATTATCAATGACAAATTTGTAGCTCTTTTCTGGATGAGTAACATTTGTCTATTCATTTTTTTTCATAAATTGTCCCGTTTGTTCAGAAATTTAATTTTCTAATTTTTAATTTTCTTAAAATTAACACTAAAACTACGCGTTCTATTAAAAAATAATTCATAACAAATTTCTAGCTCTTTTTTGCACGAACAACTTTTGTCTCATTTTTTTCGTATTTTAGTTTGTTTGGCGGAAGATTAAATTTTTTTATTTTTAAGGCTTTTTGAGAACAAAACAAAAACAACGTATGCTGAAAAAAATAATTAGTGAAAAATTTATAGCACTTTTTCAGGTAAACAACTTCTGTCTCATTCCTTTTTTTATAGCATGTGTCGTTTGTTTGAAAATTTTTTTTTTAAATGATGTTTTTTACAAATAAAACAAAAACTACACATTTCATTAAAAATGACTCATAACAAATTTGTAGCCCTTTTCTAAGCGCGTGAGTCTTGTCTTATCATCTTTTTTATATCTTGCATAGTTTAACCGCAAAGTAGAATTTTTGATTTTTTATTATTTTTGTGAAATCAAAAATTTCAATTTTCGATTTTCTTATTAAAATTCAAAAAGCTGTTATGATGATCTTTAAAGGATTTGAAATAGAAACTTTTTTCTTCTTTCGAGTTTTTTCACACCGTGCATTGTTTGGCTTCAAATTTTTATTTTAGTTTGTTTTTTTGAATTTTGTAAGCGCTATAAGTTTGGTAATTCTTACTTCATCAAAAAAAGTTATTTGGATAAATTGGTCACATTTTTATTTACTATAAACAAGCGTAAATTGAATTTTTAACTCTTGGTAAAAGTTGTCTAACAATTTTTGAAAATGCTCTAACTTTTTGAGTTTTGATCAAAAATGGCTGGCTTACGAAGTCGTTCTTTCTTTTCACACCCTTCAGAAGTGCGCTGAAGCGCAATTGGATACGATAATTCCGTTAAAAGTTATCGTGTTCACAGACGACAATGACAACGGCGACAGACAGACACCGACGTAAAAACCATTTTTTCTGACTCAAAGGGCCTTAAACCGTCGACACTTAATGGAATCCATAAAAGTCATTTTTTGCGTAAAACTAATACCTTCTTATTGATAAGAATGTAAAAATTTCTACCAAAGCAGGTGAATTTTCAAATTAAAAAGATAAATTAAAAAAATTGAATTTTTTCTTTAAAAAAATTTTAGTAGACTTTTCACAACCAAAATATAAATTTCCATCCAAGAAATAAGTTTCTGCAAAAAAAAAGAAATTTTTAATCCAAAAAGATGAATTTTTACCCAAAAAGGATAACTTTGTAACAAAATTGGTGAATTCTTCACCTAATAGTTCCATTTTTTTGCAAAAAATATAAAATTTTTTTTCAAACAGATGAATTTTGATTTGAAGAAAAAATTTTTCTTTAAAAGATTTAAATTTCGATCCAAAAAAGATTCCAGTTGACTTTTCAAGATTAAAATATAAATTTTTTAACAAAAAATAAGTTTCTACTAACAAAATTGAATTTCTAATCCAAAAAGATTAATTTTTAATAAGAAACAACAATTTTTTTTTATGTTGAACTTTCATCGAAAAAAGATTTCAGTGCATTTTTAATACCAGAATATAAATTTCAAACAAAAAGTAAATATTCTCAAGAATAGTTGAATTTTCATCAAAACAGTAGAATTTCCAACTAAAAGTATGACTCAACAAAATCGTTTAATTTTGAACCAAAAAGTTGCAATTCTATCCAAAAAAATGACATTTCTCTTAAAGCAAATAAATTTATAATTAAAAAAAAAATTTCCACAAAATAGTAGAATTTTCATCCATGAAAGATTTCAGTTCTTTTTTCAACACCAAAATATTAAATTTAGCCAAAAAGTAAATTTTCTACGAAATTGTTGAATTTTCAACAAAAAACCAATTTTTTTAAACTAATATTATGACTTTTCAACAAAATTGTTTAATTTCAAACCAAACAGTTTGCTTTTTTATTTAAGAAAGATAAAATTTTTTCAAAAAAAAAGAATTAAAAAAAAAACTTGAAAAAATGAGCTAAATTTTGATCGAAAGAAGATTTCAGTTCACTTTACAACACCAAAATAACAATTGTCAACAATAAGTTAATTTTATGCTAAATAGTCGATTTTTTAACCAAAAATAATGATTTTCAAACTAGATTGTTGAATTTTCAATCAAATAGCTGCATTTTTGTACAAGGAAAAGGAAAATTCTACTAAAACAGGTGAATTTTTAAATCAAACCGACAAATTTTCAAAAAAAGAGTTGAATTTTTATCCAAAAGATTGCAATTCACTTCGCAACAGAAAAATACGAATTTTATACAAAAAGTGAATTTTCTAGGAAATAGTTAAATTTTTAACAGAACAGTTGCATTTTCATCAGAAAAATGCAATATTTCTACTAAAAAAAGATGACCTTTTAAATTCAAAAGACAAATTTTCAGAAAAAATATATTTTTTCATTCCAAAAATATTTCATTTGAGTTATCAGCAACAAAATATGGATTTTGAATAAAAGTTTAATGTCTTACGAAGAGTTTAATTTTTAACCCAAAAAGACGAATTAAAAAAAAACAGTTAAATTTGCAAAAAAAAAATTATGTCTTTTAAAAAAAATTTTTTTAATTTCAACCAAGTAATAAAATTTGTAACTGAAAAGATAATCTTTAGCAAAAAGTTTTTGCAAATTTTCGAAAATGACATACATGAGTGTAGCACCCTCCCCCTTTCGTAACAAATCGTAAAAAAAATCTCTTGACCCCTCTCTCCCCCCACGCCCCTGAGCTGTTACGTGATTTAAGTAAGGTCCCTTACCAGTCAAAATAATTCTATGATAACAGGGTTAATCAGAATTTTTTATTTAAAAATTTTCACCCTAAAATACGTGACAGCTTCTTCAGTGAGTTTGAAATATATGCTATTAAAAAAATCATTAAAGGAATGTTCGGTAACGGTAATTTTTTATATCAGTACGTGTGTAGAAAATGTTTGGAAAGGGGGATCTGAAGGTCTCGTTTCTTACTTTACTTATAAAGCTAAAAATAAAAATGAGAATCTGAACCTGTGTTTGCTGTATATACAGGTGCAGTGCTACCAGGACCTAAACCTGCGAAGTTTCTATCGCCCTCATTTGGATTTACCGGTCGTGGACTTGATTCTGTAAAAAAAGGATGACCTTTAAGCTTCCAAAAAAAGTTGTTTACAAAAAGTTTTAGAAATAAAATATTTTGGAACAATTTTCTTATTTATAGCGAAAAAAATTATGCTCTGAAGATTCAGAATAATTTAATTTTTAAATCAGTAAATGTTATCATGTACCCAAAATCACAAACGTTTAGGAAACGTGAGTATAAAATGTAAAATGTTTGAAATCAATGGTGACAAAAATTCCTAGACAAAAATAATTTTTTTATTATTTATCCAAGATTCTGAACTTATGGTTTGTGAAATGGAAAAGCGGAAGTAATGAGTCTATCATTTATTTGGAGCAGTTATGTATCAGTAAAATTGAAGAGTAATTGAGGCGCGCGCTGGATGCAAGAAGTAATATAAAATTATTTTGCTGGAGTGCGGAGGCCTCTGAGCACTTGGGAATAGAGCTTTGAATTTTGCTTTTTTAAACACACAAACACATTGCGAATTAAATGATGCATTTCTTTCAAAAAAAAAAGTTGTAGCTTTTTCAGTTTTTGCGTTATTTACACAAAACTGTTTTTTTCTCTGATTAAAATATTTCGCCTTTTTTACTTCAACTCGCAAAGAAGTGGGAACTTTTTATTATTTTTAAATAAAATTTATATGAAAGATGAACTGAAATTTCCTGCGATTGATAATGTCAGAAAAATCAAAAATTTTAATTTGAAAAAAGTTAATAATTTTTTCCCGAGGTGTTGCACAATTCGTGCACAAACAACTTTGATCGTTTCGAGATTCGAGCGAAGTGGAAACTTTTTATTATTTTTAAATAAAATTGATATAAAAGATGAACTAAAATTTCCTGCGATTGATAATTTCAGTAAAAATTAAAAATTTTAGTTTAAGAAAAAGTTAATAATTTTTTTCCGAGGCGTTTCACAATTCGTGCACAAACAACTTTGATCGTTTCGAGATTCGAGCGAATTTTTATCACGCAAAAACTTACAGAGAGAAAGTTCATCAGAAAAGGTCAAAGTAGTTTTTCTGAAAATTTTTCATTTAATTTAAATAGTATTAAAAACTATTAAAGTTTTAATTTTCCGGCTCTAAAATGATCCCGCGTAAGCTGCGCCTTGCCCATCAAGCCGTTGCGTTGTTACCCTACCTTAGAGTACACACGATAATACATTTGTTAATTTAAATACAACAAAACCTGGATGATCATAGTTCATAATAATTTTTTTTTTTAATTAAAATATTTAAGCGTTGCCACTTTTGCTGATATGAGCTTCATAAAAGCTTGAAAAATAAATAATTTGTAAACGTTTCCTTCTTTAAATCCCGCGTGTCCTCTGTCTCATCTCTATTTGTAAACATAATCTCATACATTTTCTGAATTTTTTAAATCAAAAATATTCGTTAAAATATTACATATTTTCTTCTTTAAGTTACATCTGAATAAGTATTATAAAAGTTATAAAAATTTCATAATATAAATGCAGTGACGGTTTTTACTTGAAAAAAATTAGAAATAATTTTTAAAATAAACTTGTCTATTTACCTCAAATTATTTTTTAGTTAAAGTGGCAAATCGTATATTTTATGCGTCAAAAATATTTATTTAAATTACTAAGGTCTATTAATTAAATTGTTTGAAAATTAATATTTCCACTTTAATATTTTTAACATTTGCTAACGTCACCGGTCGCAGAAGATGTCAATGCATGCCTAAAATGAATTTCACTTTAAAATATTATAAATTTTCAACTTCGTCGTGAGTTCAAGTCAAAAAAAGGAAAATATTTCAATAAAAGAAAAAACAGTTTTTTGTAAATAATTCAAAAACCTAAAAAGCTTTAACTTTTTTTATTATGAGAAAAAGATAAGGCATTCATTCTACATTGTTATTATGTACTTAAAAAACTAAAATTCTAAACCACCCTGCAGTAAATAGTGATCCTACATCAAATGATTATTAATTAAAAATAATAATGTATGCAAAATAATTAATTTGATGTAATTAACAATTAGACGCCATACGTGGTAATATACTAGATTTTAATTAATTATTTTCCGTATATTTGTGCGTATAATTAATGACTATTTACAGTAGGATCATTAATTACTGCAAGTTGGTCGACCTCATCATTGAGAAGATTAGTACCCATAAAGAATTTTTCCTGAATTTTCTTCTACATTTATCGATAAACTAAGTGTGACGTAAGATAACCTTAAAATTGAAAGCAACGATTTTAATCATAATAAACGGAAGTGAACTATAAAAAAACGAGGTTATACAATTTTTTTCGAATCTCTTATCGCAACACCTACATTTATATGTTTATCCAAAATTTAACATATTGAAAATCTTAACTAAATATTTTAGATATTTCTACTACTAAGCCAAAACTAAGGATGCGTTTATTAGATAGTGCAAAGCGCGATAAACTTAAAAAATGTTAAATAATTTCGGAGGTAGTAGTAATTAAAATAAATTTTTTTTTAAACTTTGTTTTAATACACATTTTTCTGCATAGTGATAGAAAAAATGTTGTTTTATTTTTGGTTAAAAACAGTTGAACTCCATTTTGTATGGAAAAATTGTAAATGAAAAAAGATTAGAGTTCAATTATTTAAATAAAAAATAAAAACATATTATTTATAAGAAAATATTTAATAACAATTCGTAAAAAACTTTTTTCGTTAAACACATCATTACGAAGCAGCATGATATAAGCATAATGAATGTCATATATCTTTCAACTTTTTTTAATGAGAATACTGTTTTTGAAATTTGACTCAAAGTCAAGCTAGTTTGATGTACACTTACATTTTTTTTTTATTTTGAAAAATCCAATATTCCAAGCGTGTCTAAATTAGTATTAAAAATTGTAATAAAAGACTGCGAGCGTCCAGAGAATACGTATTTGAATTGAATGCAAATTACGGAAAATGAACTTTGGACTATAGGCGATGTCTGAATAAAAAATATTCCACTGCATAATGAATTTAATATTATATTCTACTTACGGACAGGATTGAGATACATCAGAAGAATGGAGAGTAGATTACAAATACAGATTTTCATTTTTATAGATACAGAGACCCGATTAAAGAAAATGTCTGATTCTATAACTGAAACAATTTCGAATATTTTTGTCTTGTATATATACTAGAATTTATCGCATTATTGACCAAAATGATTGTATACATCTTGATGATGGAATGAAGACGAAAAAGTTAAAGGTTCTTGAAAACATACTCAAAATAATGAAATTTCATTTAGCTTCCTTGAAAATTTTTGTGTCGGGGTCGGACCAGATATACATACGCTAATCGGAAACGGATATTTGCCCTGTCGGAGGGTTTGACACTATTCAAATTACCGGAAATATAAAAAAACATTCTTTAAAACTATAACATCACTAAGCAAACTGTCTATTTTTAGATACTTAATATACCTCAGAGTTCTTAAAAACAAATTAAAAATGAAAAATAGAATACTGATGTGCAAATTTAGGGTCTAAGCTACTAACCACTATATGAAAATATTTTCAACAATATACTATCTATCAATCTATCAATATACTAAATTTTAAACTAAAAATGATAGTTTAACAAAGAAATGTTAAATACAAATTTTTGCAGCAGTGGAACAAAGTTAATCGCTTAGTGATAATGGAGTGTTTGAATAATAAAATATTAATATGTTAAGATTTCACTGATAACATGTTTAAACAAATCAAAAGTTTATTTTACTGAAATCAATTCGCCAGGTACGCGTTATTTTTTCGTAAGTGTACAAACTTTAAAGCGATTCTTTCTGATTGAATAAACTACGGTAAAATAGATAAGGTATGTAAATAACATTGTTTTACTTTTCAGCTTTTGTGAAGGTGACATACTCTTGAAAAGTTCAACAATGTCGCCTCACTACTGTTTTGATAAAGCTAACAATGTTGCACAATCGCGTTTTTTAATTAAACATTTCTATTTTACAAATTTACTATTTTTATAGCGTTTTTTACATTGATATATATATATATATATATATAGCCCTAAATGAATTCATATATTTTTATTAAGCAAATAGTAATATTCCACTAGAGAATTAATGAATATTTGAACCAATCTAATGGTAACTTTTTACTATCTTTCACTGCCTTACTTTTTTCTAATTGAATTAGTAAAATTTAATTTTGTCGATGTAAAGAAATTAAATTCTGACATATTTTAAATGCACTTTCCTTTTGAAATAAAAAAAGGTAGTCAAAGAAACATTTCCTAAATTTAAAAGTAACTTTTCTCTGGGTAACCAATTTTAATGTTTCTTCGCTAAATTTAAGCTCATTAAATTTAGCAGAGTTCTCTTATCTGCTGCACTTTTTGCGTTGAAAATCATTATTTATACTGATTTTAACGTTGAATTATGTCAATTTCACAACTACCACAAGCTGCCGAATAAGCAAGACAAATTCTTATTTTTTAAACAAATTTACTCATTCAATATTTTTTAAATTTAAACATTTTTATTTTATATTATCATTATATTATCATATTTTATTTATTATTACACTTTACCTGAAAAAATCGAATTTACTGTAAAACTTTATTTATAAAGATAAAAAAATTCATTTTGCCAGAAAATGCTGTCAATCAATCGGAGTGTAAATTTAAATGAAGCGTGAAGAAAATTATTTTTAGTGAAAATCTAAAATAAAATTATTATTGATTATTAATAATTCAATACTAAAATTATTTTATATTGAATATAATAATTCAATTTATTATAAATAAAATTAAAATTAATTAAAATTGATATAAATTATAATAATAATATTTCCAATATTGAGAATATTTTTCTGCCATTTTCCACTTTTTGTCAACTTTTTTCTGAGACTGAAGCAATATTCAATATAAGTTAACAAACACAATTGCTTTAAAAGTATATTACTGCTTCAAATATTTTGCTACAGTAATACAGATATTTGAAAAATTCTTAAAATTATGTGGTGCTCATTTCACGATCGCTTTGCTTTCTATTAGAAAATGTATAAGCTTCCTCATAGAAGAAGCATTAGTGATTTTTAAAATAATAGACAAACTAATGTTCTCGTTTTGATCAATTTAAAAATATAAATTCACCAAAATAAAAAATTGCAAAATAATACAAAAATTTTTTGAAATACAATGACAAATCAAATTTTGTGTTACAAATGGTAATTTCGCGATTTGGAAAAGGGAAGGGGCAGGTTCTTTCCCACCCTATTCCTTTTTCAACTTAAAGAATTTTTAACAACAATTATCAGAATTATCTTATTATTAAAAAAAGTTTTCTATTGATGCTTTAACTTCTAATCATGCTAATGAAAAAAGCTGATAATTCGGTTCTATTCAACGATGATATTAACTTAACCATATCAAAAATAGAACAAATTGACCTGTTAATGTTATTATAAAATAAAATTCTCTGTAACTTTTATAGCAAAACCTTCTAGTTCTTAAACAAATAAATAGATCCTGAAAATTTTTTAGCACATAACAGTTAGTTTTATGCACTTAAGTTTATTGTAAAAAAATGTAAAAAAAAAAGTATTTTTTCATAATTATTTCATAAATTTTTTATGAACAATTGATGTTTCATTGTGTTCTAGGCCTTTCAAGAAACTAAAAAAGAGCATCATACAATAAAACCTAGAAGAATCTTAATCCATCAAAAAAAGTTTAGAGCTGAAATTATTTTATAAATTATGAAGAAACGAATGCTGCGCCGCACGGTGCTTTGTTACGCACCACGAGCACAGTGGATTAAAAAAAGTACTTGTAGCCAAATAAATTTTTAGCGTACACGATTGATCCGATTTTAAAGGTTTTTTTTTAAAATGATGTCTTTTAAAATAAAAATAAAAATTTGTGTTATTTAATTTATTCGCAAATTGTTAACAAATTTGTTATTTAACAACAAAGTTGAACTTTTTCGTTTGCAATTTTTTCCAAGTGCCCTTTCTTTTAAGATATTCAGATTGATCCTAAAAGATCTTAAAGCATTGTTACAATTATATAGATTCTATTACCATTATTGAAAAAATATGAATTTTGGTAATTGTTTAAGCAATTTTATTAACAAATTCGCAGTTTGGCGATGTGACTTTTCTTCATTAATTTGTTTATAACACAATAACAATATTTTTAATTAATCTTACCAAATAATAATTATTTTTATATAGTTGTAACACTGTTTTAAGATCTTCTTTGATAAATCTGAATGTCCTAAGAGAAATAGCACTTGGGAAAAATTACAAACAAAAAAAATTCAACTTTGTTGTTAAATAACAAATTCGTGAACAATTGAAAAATAAAAAGCATTGAACAAATTATTTTAAAATTCTAAAAGTTTTCATAAACAAAAAACGTTTGATTCAGATGAATAGTGTACGCTAAAAATTTATTTGTCAAAAAATAATTTCGGCTTAAACTTTTTTTGATGGATTTAGATTCCTCAAAATTTTTTTGTATTATGATATTTTTTAGTTCATTAAAAGTCCTAAAACACATTAAAATATTAATTGTTCACAAACCATTTTTAAAATGATCAAGAAAAAATAATTTTTTTGGAAATTTTCCTGCAATAGACTTAAGTTCATTAAATTATCTGTTATATGTTGAAATTTCATAACGACCGGTTTATTTGATTAGGGACTACAAGGTTTTGTTATGTAAGTGACAAAAAATTGCATTTTATAATACCATTAACTAAAAATTTTTTTTTATTTTTCATTTGGTCAAGCTATGATTACGGTCAAACATAACCGAATTATCATTTCAATAAAAAATGAAGATAGTCATTTTTTTTGTGGCGATTTGACGAATTCCGACCCAATAGTGCTAAATGCAAAAAATATTTCAAGAAATCCTTTTGTCAGGTTTAAGACATTAGTGGTAAAAATAAGCCCACAAAATTTCATGAATCTATCTGCAACCGTTTTCAATTTATCGTGTTCAGAAAAAAGTGTGGTATCACACATACACACACGCACACACACACACACAAACACATCTGGAAAATGGCTTAGAACATTGTGTAGATATTTTAAAATTAAGAAAGGTTTAATCAAATAAATTTGACATTTTTCAAAAATGTTACCATTGCAAAACTTCATCAATGAGGAAGTAAAATTTGTCTTTATTAGTAGAAAATAAATCTTCTTCGTTCAAAATCCACTCTTTATATTATAAATGCAACTGTTTGGGTCTAAATTAAACTAGTTTAGTTATTGATTCCACAATCAGGCTTTCAGTGAAAAATTGATTTTCTTGATGGAAATTTAATTTTTTTGCTTTAAAATTTATCTGTT
>JAUELO010249073.1:0-15635 GCA_032357855.1 Amphibolips quercusostensackenii | reverse complement strand
AGAGAAATGGAATCGTGAAGTCGGGTGATCTCGGGTTCGTCCTCGTGCATTTTCGGCTGGTCTTCGCAACTCGTAACTAAGCCGACTCACGGACACGCTATGTTTGCATGTGTTTCTCCCAGACTAGAAAGTGGTGGGGGCCGAAAAATTCCACGTTCTGGAGACTCTGTTCGGAAGGACAGAGCGCTTGTGACTACAAGACAGTGAGGGTCTTTTGCGACGGACAGTGTGCTGCGCCAATTACTATTCATTGTCTAAGTGTTCACAATTGTTCGCAAACAAAATGTACTGAACTTGTTAATTGTTCTTGACTTTTGTGTAGTAATTGAGTGGACCGAAAAATCCCAAGCCCAAGTTTTTAGACTTATTCAACTAATATCGACAATTCTGAATAAAATGTGATTATATTTATAATATAGTATTAAACAGATTCAAAAATAATAAAACAAGTTTATAATTTCAATATTCCTGTAATAAAATAGTAAATGAAATATGTGATCATAGATTTTACAAAATAGTAAAATCCCTGATAAGTAATAATTCGTGGAGAAAAAGTGATTACATCTGTGATGTAGCATAGAAAGGCTTATAAATGATAAAAGGTGTATCTGATTTGAATTTTTCTGTGTTAAGACGTTTAAAAAATGTATGATAAATTATAAAGAAATATAATAAGCAGTTCTAACAATTTGTTTTGTATCTGAGGAATAAGAAACTTGCGAAGCACAAATTTTCAGATTTTTAAATATTTGCTTATTCACTGAAAACAATGAAATTTTCAAAAATATAAAGCAGTCGATTTTTTAATTATAAGAGAAGAGGAAGTTGTCGACGGCGTCGCGTGCTATTTTACAAAATATAATTTCCGCCAACTTTCAATGAACTGATCTTAAGATTTCCAGAAATTTCCCTTTGAAAGTAAAAAAAAATGTCTTACTAGGAGTCGTTCCAATTTTAAAGTTTGCTCGATACTTCTCTTTTCCGTGAATAAAAAAACGTTTTTAGCTGCGTGTTTCAATTAGCAATTAATTATTATCAAAAAATTAGCAGTTTTAACTTTTTTTTTTTTTTAATTGCAGGCATCGCTAGGGCATAATGCTTGCGTATACTAAATGCATCGGAAAGAAAAACTTTTATTCGAAAATAGTTCCATCTTTTCATTCTCTATAAATTATAATTTTTTCAAATTCAATTTTTTAACTTTAAAATTTAGATATCACGAGTCGCTTGGATTTTTTTTTGATAAGTAATTAATAACATTTTCAAGCGCTTTTCCACTTATTGCATCCGCACTTTTGATTGAGCTGTTGAAAATAAAAGAAAATGAAATGTTTAACAATTGTTTTTCCAAAAGTTTAATGTTAAGTTGGGAAATTGAAAACGGAATTTACCTCTATTAAATCTTTAATTTTTTGTTATTCAGTAGATAAATATTCAACAGTTTAAAAATGGAACTCTGAAATTAAAGAAAATTAAAAATTTAATTTCCAATTTTTGTGAATTTTCAATTTTATTGAATTTTTTAAATATAAAAATTTGAATTTTGAGCATTTAGGAAGAATAAAAATTCAATTCTTAACTTTTAAAAATAGACAAATATCGAATATATTATTTTCAACTGTCTAATTTTTTAATTTTCTACAATTTTTAGCCTCTGAATTTTAAACAGCAAAAATTCAGTATTCAGCTGAATTTTCAACAATTAAAAATTTGATATTTAATTTTCATTAATCTTCGTCATTGTTTAATAACTGAATTTTCTATTTTTTCAAAAACTCTACAGTTGCAAATTTAACTGTTTGAAATTTAAGAAAATCAGAATGAAATTTTATATTTGTCAAATTTTCCGCTTTTTAAAATTTGACGGTCGCAAATTAAGAAAAGGTAATTTTTAACTCTAAAAAATAGAAGGAAATTGAAAATATAATGTCCAATAATTGTATTTTTTATTTGGAACAGTTTTCAGAAACAGAATTTTCAACAGTTGAAAATTTGATTAACAATTTTCGTTATTTTTTAATAACAGAATTTTTAATTTTTTCGTATTTTCTATAGTTGAAAATTTAACAGCTGGAAAATTAATTTCGTCCAATTTTCGGCTGCTGAATATGCAATACTTACTAAATTTAATGTAATTTGATTTTTATATTGGAGAAAATTTAACTGCACAAAACGAAAGAAAATTGAAAATTCAATTTTTCTTTATTAATAGTTCAAGTGTTCAAGATTAAAGTATTTTCAATATTAATTATTCAACAATTTAAACATGGTCGCTTACGTAAATCTTTGCATTTTTTGCATTCGACGTTGTGATATTTAGTATTAAATATAACAAATAATTCAATAATATAATAATCGATAAAAAAAATAATCAATCTAATTATTTAAAAAATAATAAATGTGAATATCTAAAAAATAATTGACCTAAAATATCACTGTTGAAAATTTATTTTCGAATTGTCTTTAATTTTCAGCAGTTAGGAAGTCAACTGTTGAGAAACAAATTTAGTAATTTTCTTGAATTTCAGCTATTCAAAATAAATGAAAATTTAACTGCTTAAAGTTAAAGAAAATTGAAATTAAAATTTTAGACTTTCAACACTTGATATTTCAACTATTGAAAATTCAAGACAATTTATTATTGAGTATTTCACGGTTAGAAATATATTTTTTTTTACTTTCGCTGGTTGAAAATTTGAAAAAAAAATTTGTATTAAAGACGAGTGGACTCTCATCAGTTAGGTAATTATGAAATTTGCAAAAAATCTCAACCTCAATCATTTCCTTGTAAATGTGTACAATATGGTACAAGATGATGTATAAATTTCATAAGAGCCGGTTCAGTGAGGTTTTTTATTTTGTAAAATCGACGTATATATAAATATATATAATACTCAATATTAAATATAAAAATTGCATAATGTGATAATTTCTAAAAATCATTTCAGAAAAAGGAGACTTACTTGAAAGGCACAGAGAGCCAATGAGAAGATAACACGCCTCATGATTGAATAATGTGTTTAATTTCTATCTACTAGCAGAAGTGACACAAAATTATATTACCTCAATTTAAAAAGTTGTATTTTTTTCACTAAATACCTATCACGTGCAATGTGTATTGAGTTGACACAAGCACAAATGATAAGATAACAATTTGGAAATTATTACCAAATGAAGGCAAGGGAACCAAATGCGGATCGTATGTCAGAAATAATTTATTTAAAAATACAGTCTTAGTACAAAAAATATTTTCCTTAATTTCCCTGAGGGGGAAACAACTCTGGTAATCCGACGGACTATTCCACTTTTTTGGGAAAATGTATGATTCAGTTAAAAATTAAACTATTTAATTGAAAATTTAACTTTCAGTTTAAAAATCAAATGAATATTTTTTTTAAACTCCTTTTTGGTTGAGGAGGTAATTCTTCAGTTGAAAATTCATCTTTTTCTGGTTTAAAAATCAACTATTTTGGTACAAAATTCAACTACTTGGTCAAAAATGAAATTTTTTGTTGAAAATTCGTCCTCATTAAATATTTTAAAAATTCAAGAATTTTGTTAAAATGATTGTTTACAGGAGCCCCCCCCCACCCCACCTCCCTTTGTGCAAGAATTGAGGTTAGGACGAAATCACTATTTTCACAACTTCCGCATTTTGGAACTAGCGTCGGTTTGTAATAGCCTTATTGCCAGTAGTTAATTTTTTAACAAAAAAAAGTTGAATCTTTCACCAAATAGTTAAACTTTCAAATGCAAAAAAAAATTTTTCACCAAAAAGATTGTTATGACAGCAAAAAAGTCGTATTTTGAAAACTAAACATAAATTTTCAACAATAAATTTAAATTTCAAAATGAAAATGATTATCTACAAATAAGTTGAATTTTTAACGAAACGAAATGAATTTTCTGACCAACTGTTTAAATTTTCAATTCAAAAAGTAGACTCAAAAAGATGCATTTTCGACGAAATATCTAATAGTTGATATTTCAACCAAAAAAAATTTGATTCGTAATAAAAACAGTTAAATTCAACAAAAAATTAATTTTTACATGAGATAATAAGTTTTTTACACAATTTTATTATATTTTCTTGTTATTCTGTTATTATTATTATTACTATCATCATATTATTTCTTATTATTGTATTTTCCATGATTTGATAATTTTCAAGTCAAAAAAAAGAATTTTTACAATAAAGTTTAATTTTTATCCCCAAAGTATTATTTTGAGCAAGAGAGTTACCTTTTAATCAAGAATTTAAATTTTTTGCAAACAAATTTAATTGCCAAGCAAAAAGATAAATTGTCAACGAAATAATAAATGCTCTACTAAATAGTAAAATATTTAGCTTATGATGAATGAAATTACAACCAAAAATTAAAAAATTGAATTTTTAAATAAAACAATTAATTTTCAATGACAAAAAAAAGTTAATTTTTAAAGCAAGGAGATAAATCTAGAATGATGAAACTTCAAAATAGCAGTTTAACTTTTAACCAAGTAGTTAATTTGTGTAGAAAAAGATAATTTTTAGACAAAATCGTTTCATTTTTAACAAAATATTTGAATCTTCAACAAAACAGTACTTAGAATTTTTTATCAAATAACGTGAATTTAGAACCGAAAATTTGATAATAGAATTTTTAATTAAAAATAGTTGGATTTTAATTGGCTTTTATTAGTTTATTTAAAAATTATAATAAGAAAATGTAATAAATATTACCTAAGTTTGTAAACCATCCTTCACTTACCCCCTTCTCCCCACCACTCACAAACACAAAAACACAGTTAGTGTCATTTTTCAGCCGACCCAGACCTTTCACGCATTCACATTGATAACGTGTAGTTTATGAACGGTCTCTCGGGCCGCGCGGTAGAAGTGAAACATCAAAAAAATGTTCAATTATAATTTCACGATTTAAATAAATTCAATTAATTCCTTAAATTCTGTGAATTCCTTGGCTTGCTTAAATTCCATTAATTCCGTAAATTCCTTAAATTTGATGAATTTTGTGAGTTCCTCGATTTCTGTGAATTCCATGAATTCCGTGAATTCCATGAATTCTATGAATATCACGAGATTCGTAAATTGCGCGCATTTCATGAGTTCCGTGAATTTCGTGAATTACTTGAATTCCATCAATTTCGTGAATTCAGTAAATTCCGTGAAATCTGTGAATATAACGAATTCTCTGAAATCCTTAAATTCTGTAAATTTCTTGAATTTTATAAATCCTTTTATTCCGCAAGCTCCGTAAATTTTGTGAAATACACTAACACCTCGAATTCTATGAATTTCGTGGACTCCATTAATTTCATAAAGTTCATAAGTTCCGTGAATCTTGTGAATTCCATTAATTTTGTGAATAACATGCATTTGAAGAATTTAGTGAATTTAATGAATTCCGTGAATTGCATTAATTCCGTGAATTTAATGAATTCCGCGAATTCCAAGAATTTTGTGAATCAAATGAATTCTGCAAATCCAATGAATTACTTGAATTCCGCGAATTTATTGAATTTCATTAATGACCTAAATTCTTTATATTTTATGAATTTCTTTAACTCTATAAATTTTTTAAATTTCTTGAATTTAATGAATTCCTTGAATTCCATAAATTCTATAAATTTTATGAATTTCTTAATTTCTATGAATTTGGTGAGCTACGTGACTTTCGTAAAATTCATTAACTTCATGAATTTTATGAATTCCGAAAACTTCATTTATTCCATAAAATCCACAAGTTTCTTGATTTCCATGAACTAAGTGAATTCAACGACTTTTGAAAATTTCATAAGTTTTGGGAATTTTTATAATTTCTTGAATTTCTTAAATTCATTTGATTCCATGAATTTCTTCAATTAAATTAGTTTCTTTAATTTCAGGAATTTCCTAAATTCCATTAATGCCTTTAATTTCATGAATTCATTAATTTCCATGAAGTCCTTGAATCCTATGAATTACTTGAATTTTATGAATTACTTGGATTCTATGAAATCCCTGAATTCCTTTAATTTAATAAATTAATTAAATTTCATGAATTCCTTGATCCCAATGAGTTCCTTGAATTTAATGAACTCCCTATATTCCATGAATTTATTAATATCCATGAAGTCTTCGAGTCTTATAAATTACTTGAGTTGCGTGAATTCCTTGTATTTCTTTAATTTCATGAATTTATTGAATTCCATGTAATCCTTGAATTCCTTGATTTTAATGAATTTCCTGAATACACTAAATTTTGTAAAATCCCCGAATTTCATCAATTTTGTGAATATTATTAATGCCTTAAATTTCATGAGTTTCTGAAATCTCTTGAATTCCTTAAATTACATGAATATCTTAAATACCATGATTTTTTTGAAATCTTTGATTTCCATAAAATTCTGAAATTCCATGAAGTGTATGAATTATATGAATTTCTTAGATAACTTTAATTTCTTGAATTAATTAAATTCCATAAATTACTTGCATTTAACAAATTCGTTTACTTGCATGAAGTTCTCAAATCCTTTTAATTGTTTAAATTCTAAGAATTCCTTGAATTTATTTATTAAATTTCATAAATTTATTAAATTCCATGAATTCCTTGAATACCATGAATTTATTGAATTCCTTGATTAACATGAATTTCTAAAATTTCATGAATTTCTTGAATTCCCTAAAATTTGTGAATTTCATCAATTTCATGAATTTTGTGAATTTTATGAATATCTGGAATCCCATGAATTTCTAGAATTCCATGAATTCCCTAAATTTCATAAAATCCTTAAATTTCATGAATTTATTGATTTTCATAAGGTCCTCGAGGCCTATGGTCACTTAAATTCTATAAATTTCTTGAATACCAATTCCAATAATTCCTTGAATCTCATGAATTCCTTGAATTCTATGAATTTCTTGAATACTATGAATTTCTTAAATTCCTTTAATCTCACGAATTTGTTAAATTCCATTGATTTCTTGAATATCATAAATTTATTAAATTTCTCGATTTCCGTAAATTGCTCTAATTTCACGATTTTTTTTATTTACAGAATTTATTAAGCTCATTGAATTCCATGAACTTCTTGAATCCCATGAATTCCTGGAATTTCATCAATTCCTAAAATTTTATAAATTACTTGAATTCCGTGAATTCATTAATATCCGTAAAGTGCTTGACTCTTATGAATTATTCGAATTGTATGAATTTTTCTCATTTCATGAATTCATTGAATCCAATGGATTTATTTAGTTTTCTCGATTTTTATGAATTTCTTAATTTCCCTAAACTTTGTGAATTTAATTAATTTTGCTAATTTCGTGATTTGCATTAATTTTTTTAATTCCATGAATTCCTTGATACCCATGTATTCCTTGAATTTCACAAATTGCTTAAATTCCTTGAATTTCATGAATTTCTTGAATACCATGAATTTCTCGATTTCCATAAATTTTTTAAATTCCATGGATTTTTTAAATTCTATAAATTTATTCAATTACTTTACTTTCTTGAATTATTTAAATTCCAATAATTTATTGAATTCCGTAAATTCCGTGAATTCCTTGAATTCAGTATATTTATCAAGTTCCATGAAATCCTCGAGTCCTTTGAATTACTTAAATTCTAAGGATTCCTTAAATTCCTTTCATTTTATAAAATTCATTGAATTTCATTGAATCTCATGAATTTCTTGAATTCCATGAACTCCTTTAATTTCTTGATTTACACGAATTCTTAAAATGCCCCGAAATTTGTGAATTCCATGAATTTCCTAAATTCATTTAATTTCATTAATTTCTTGAATTTCAATTATTCCTTAAATCACACGAGTTCCTGGAATTTCATGAATCCATTAATTACCATGAAGTGAGTCCTATTAATTACTTGAATTTTATGAATTTTTCGAACTTCTTCGATTTCTTGAATACCATGAATTTCTTGAATTTTTCGATACATATATTTCTTTGATTTCCGGAATTCCTTCAATAACCTTTTTTTATGAATCTTACAAATTTTGTGAGACTAGTAAATTTCTTAAGGTTTCCAGAATTTCTTTAATTCATTATAAAAATGAATTCTTTATATAACATTAATTACTTGAATTTTATGAATTCCCGAAATTCCTCAACTTTCATGAATTCTCTAAATTCCTCAAATTCCATGAATTCCTAAAATTCCATAAATTCATTTGTTTCCATAAAGTCCTCAAACCCTATGAAATACTTAAATTGTATTAATTTCTTGAATTCCTTTAATTTCATGAATTCATTAAATACTATAGATTCCTCGAATACCATGAATTCCTTGAATTTCTCAATTTTCATAAATTTCTCAAATTCCAGGAATTTCTTTAATTTTCATAAATTCTGTAATCTGTAAATTCCATAAAGTCCTCGAGTCCTATGAATTAATTGAATTCTATGAATTTCTTGTATTCCTCGATTTCCATGAATTTATTAAATTTCACCAATTTTTTGAATTCCATAAATTACTTAAATACCTTAAATAAAATAAATTCCGTGAATATCATGAATTGTGTAAATACCTGAAATTCTTTCATTCATATGAATTCCTTGAATTTCATAAATTCCTTAAATTCCATAAATTTCTTGAATGCCATAAATTTCTTGAATTCCTTTAATTTCATGAATTCCTTGAATTTTCTGATTTACGTGGTTTTCTCAAATTTCATAATTTTTTGGAATTCAGAGAATTCTTTCAATTAATTGAATTTACAGAATTTCTAAAATTTCATGAATTTCATAAATTTCTTAAATCCCATGAACTCCTGGAATTTCATGACTTCCTGAAATTCCATAAATTCCTAAAATTTTATGAATTTCCTGAATTTCATAAATTCCTTGAATTTCATAAATTTATTTATATCCATAAAGTGCTCAAGTCCTGTAAATTACTTGAATCATATGAATTTCTTCAATTTCATGAATTCATTGAATTCCATGGATTCCTTTAATTTTTTCGATTTTTATGAATTTCTTGAATTCTTTGAGTTTCGTGAATTTCATGAATTTTGGCGATTTCGTGATTTCCATTCATTTCTTAAATTATATGAATTCTTCGAATCCCATGTATTCCTTAAATTCCACGAATTACTTAAATTCCTTTAATTCCATGAATTCCATTAATTCCATAAATTTCTTAAATACCATAAATTTCTTGAGTTCCTCGATTTCCATTAATTTCTTAAATTTCATGGATTCTTTTAATTTTACAAATTTCTTTAATCACTCTAATTTCTTAAATTCATTAAATTCCACTAATTCATTGAATTTCACGAATTCCTTAAATTCATTGATTTTATTAAATTCCATGAAGTCCTCGAGTTTTATGAATTACTTGAATTCTAAGGATTCCTTAAATTCCTTTAATTTCATGAATTTATTGAATTTCATTGATTCCCATAAATTCCTTGAATTTCTCGATTTACATGAATTCCTTGAATTCCCCGAAATTTGTGAATTTCATGAATTCCTTAAATTCATTGAATTCCATACATTTTTTTTAATGAAATGAATTCTTGGAATTTCATAAATTCATCAATTTTCATGAAGTCTTCGAATCCTATGGATTACTTGAATTCTATGAATTTGTTGAACTCCTTTAACTTTTTGAAAACCATGAATTCCTTGATTTACATGAATTTCTTTGATTTCAGGAATTTCTTCAATAACCTTTTTTTATGTATATCACAAATTTTGTGAAAGCAATGAATTCCTCGATTTTTGTGAATTTCTTAAATTCATTAAATTTCATGAATTTTTTGAATCCCATAAATTACTTAAATTTAATGAATTCTCCAAATTCCTTGAAATTTTATGAATTCTTTTAAATTCCTTGAATTCTATTAATTCTCTAAATTCCATGAATTCATTTATTTTTATGAAGTTTTCGAGTCCTAAGAAATACTTGAATTGTACGAATTTCTTAAATTCCTTTAATTTCATGAATTCATTAAATTCCATGGATTCCCTGAATACCATAAATACATGAATTTCTCGATTTCTATTAATTTATTAAATTCCATCAATTTTTTAAATTATGTGATTACTCAAATACCTTAAGTACAATAAATTTCGTGAATTGTATAAAATGCGTGAATTCCTAAAATTCCTTGAATTCTATAAATTCCTTGAATTTCATGAATTCCTTGAATTCCATAAATTTCTTGAATATCATGAATTTCTTGAATTCCTCTAATTTCATAAATGCCTTGAATTTCTCGATTCACGTGAATTTCTCAAATTCCATTATTTTTTTGAATTAAGAGAATTATTCAAATTCATTGAACTTACATGATTCCTTAAATTCATTAAATTCTATGAATTTCTTCAATCTCATAAATTTCTAGAATTTCATGAACTCCTAGAATTCCATGAATTTCTGAAATTTAATGATATCTTTGAATACTATGAATTCCTTGAATTTCATGAATTTATTAATATCCATGTAGTGCTCAAGTACTATAAATTACCTAAATCGTATGAATTTCTTGAATTCCCTGAATTTTGTGAAGTTCATGAATTTTGCGAATTTCGTAAATTTCCATTCATTTCTTAAATTTCATTAATTCCTTAAATCCCATGTATTCCTTCAATTCTACAAATTCCTTGAATTCCGTGAATCCCATGAACTCCTTGAATACCATAAATTTCTTGAATACCATGAATATTTTAAATACCACAAATTTCTTGAATTCCTCAATTTTCATGAATTTCTAAATTCCATGAATTTTTTTAATTCTACGAATTTCTTTAATTACTTTAATTTCTTGAATTTATCGAATTCCAATAATTCTTTAAATTTTTTGAATTTATTTAGTTTCATAAAGTCTTCGAGTCCTATGAATTACTTGAATTCTAAGGATTCCTTAAATTCCTTTTATTTCATAAATTCATTACATTCCATTGAATCCCATGCATTCCTTAAATCCCATGGATTTTTTCATTTCTCAATAAAAATGATTTCCTTGAATTTCCCGAAATTTTTGAAATCCATAAATTCCTTAAATTCATTGAATTCCATGAATTTCTTAAATCACATAAATTTCTGAAATTTCATGAAATCATCAATTTCCATAAAGTCCTCGAATCCTATAAATTACTTGAATTCTATGAATTTCTTTAATTCCTTCAATTTCTTTAATACCATGAATTCCTTGAATCCCTCGGTTTACATGAGTTTTGTTGATTCCAGGAATTTCTTCAATGGCCTTTTTTTTATAAATTTCACGAATTTTTAAAACCAATGAATTCCTTAAGTTCCCTGAATTCCTCAAATTCATTAAATTTCATTAATTCCTCGTATCCCATTACTTACTTCAAATTCATGAATTCCCCAAATTCCTTAAATTTCATGAATTCTCTAAATTCCATGAATTCATTAATTTCCATAAAGTCCTCGAGCCCTATTAAGTACTTGGATTGTGTGGATTTCTCAAATTTTTTTAATTTTATGAATTAATTGAATTCTATGGATTCCTTGAATATCACAAATTCCTTGAATTTCTTGATTTTTATGATTTTCTCAAATTCCAGAAATTTTTTTCAATTTGCATTAATTCCGTAATTTTGCGAATTCCATGAAGTCCTTAAGTCTTATGAATTACTTAAATTATATGAATTTCTTGAATTCCTCGATTTCCATGAATTTATTAAATTCTATCAATTATTTAAATTCTGTAAATCACTTGAATACCTTAATACAATAAATTCCGTGAATTTCATGAATTGTGTGAATTCCTGAAATTCCTTGAATACTATGAATTCCTTGAATTTCATGAATTCCGTGAATCTTGTGAATCCCATGAATTCCAAATTTTAAAAGATTAAAAAATTTCGCGTCATAATCTTAATTTGTCAAATCTTGATGGTTTGAATCAGGGCTAAATCTGCGAAATTATGGCTACAAATTTGTAAAATTCATAAGATGAAGTAGAAATTCAACACTGCAAATCTGTACGAAGAATATAAATAAATATTGCGCTATTTCTGAGGAATCATAAAAATTATTCATTCCTGAAATGGAAATTTCCGAGAATTTAAAAATAAGAGATTTGACGGTTATCAGATCGCAAAAAATTTTTTGTTTAATGATGAGATAATTAGGACAAGTTCTTTTTTGGTTAATAATAAAAAGCAATTAATCTTGATAGTCGTATCATAATGAAGAGATAAGGGGTTAATTGTCTAATTTCAAGGAGGAGTATATGAGGCATTATCAAAAGCATACAGGTTGAAACTCAAAAAATATATAACTAATTTTTTACTTTTATTCTTCAAGGTCAAATACTTTTTTTTAAGGAATAATGGATTTGATGATACAACTTCGGACTTTGAATTATACAAACAGACGAATTCAGCGCTAGTATCAAAACTTTTAAATGTCTTTCATCTCGTTGAATTAGTTGAATATTAAATTATTATTATTTTTATTATTATTATAATCATTGTTAGTTAAAAATTTTATAATAATATTATTATTTTAAAAATAATAATTTACTGCAGGATCATTTCTTTTTCCATGAAAAATATCATCTTGCCACGATAGATATTTCTGTCAAAAACAGTAGTTACAATCAAATACACTTATATCGCAGTTTTGAACAAAGACCACTATTATTTTCTGCCTAGTCATTTTTTTCATCTGAGGAATAGTATTCTCATACAATGGACTTCCATTTGGCAATATGATTATCATTTTAAAAAAAATTCTAATAAATTAATTTTTCTTGGTTCAAAAATTTATATACTCAGTTAAAAATTTACGACACTAAAGTTTTCCACAGATATAGATTTGAGAAATTGCACATAACTATAAACAAGCTAAGCGACATATGAAAAAACCAAAAAAGCCTTCAGAGTCGTCTCCCAAATATCTATAGCAAAAACTTTAACGTTGTAAAAGTTAAACAACTTTGTTGAAAATTCGTTTTTTTGTTAAGAACTAATTATTTTAACTGAAATTTGCCTATTATATTTTTGGTTGAAAACGTATTTTCCGTAGTTGCAAATTGATCTGTTATGTTAAAACTAATATTTTCTGGTAGGAAATGAATCTTTTTTTTCTGAAAATAGATCTTTGTCTGAAAATAATTAAAAGCAGGGCAAATTAATTACCTGAATTTCATAAAAATTCTTTATTGGATCTCAATACAATTACCGCAGTACAGCTAGCTGCTGTTCTGACTCTGGAACATACAGCCCAATAATGTGTTTCGTAATGCATTCCTTAGCATTTAGACGACGTCTTCTTTCCTCTTTTTCTAAAAATCTAATGTGTGTAGCTAAGCACTGTTCCGCAAACTGCAAAGAAACAAAATTTTGCTATCTTTCTTTCTTTATTTTTATAAATGTGTCTTATAGAAATGAAAATATTTAAAAACTTATAATCTTCATAAGATCTTATCTAATCTTCTCATTAGGTTTGAACTTTATTATCTAAAATTTAAATAAATGCAAATACATATTATTCTTCAGGGATTGAAATTTTTTTTTTTTGGGACTGCAACAAAGAGCAAACATGTTTAGTAATTAATACTTCCTGGTTAAGTATATTATTTAAATTAATTAGATTACAATCTTATTACTTTAAATTACTATGAATTCATATTTAACTTGTTCGAATTTTTTGTGAATCTTGAAATTCCATTTATATTTTGTCATTTTTTGAAATTGCCTTATATCTTTTTTGTGCACTAATTTACAGTACTTAAATTTCCGAAAATCTGAAAAATTCAAGCAATTTAAAATAGCTTAAGAATTTGATTGAATTTAGAGAAACCTCAAACATCAGAGAAAAAATCAATCAGAAATCAATTAGAAAAATTTTAAAAAATTTAGAGAATTTCAGGGATTTTTAAAAATTTATAGAATGAAAGCAATTTTGAATATTCAACATGAAATTCAGAGAAATCAAGGATCTCAATGAATTCAGAACTTTTTAGAAATTCAGAAAATTGAAAGAAATTATAAATATTCGAAGAATTTAGGAAATTTAAAATATTCGAGGAATTTGAGAAATTGAGAGAATTGAATAGTTCCCGATGATTTAGAAAATTTCGGGAGTTTCGGACTATGGAGAGAATTCAGATAATATCATAAATTAAGAGGATTCCAGGAATTAAAATTAGTAAATGATATTCAAGGATGTAATAAAATCAGAATATTCAAGAATTCCAGGGACTCTGAGAAATCAAGTATTTAAATAAATTCAAGGATTTCAGAGAACTTAGAATATCTACGAAAATCAGTATATTTATAAGATTCATGAAAATAAGGAGAATCAGAGAATAGAAAAATTTCAGGGACTTTAGAACATTTAGGAAATCGATGGAATTCAGCATATTCAATGAATTTCACCGTATAGATTCGGAGATTTCCAGAAATTTAGAAAATTCAAAAAAAATTCAAAGAAGGAATGCGATTATACCCATGGCCAGCTCGAGCTAAAATTAGATACTAGTCAAGGAGCAAGTTATATTCAATGTAATGTAAGCTAAATAAATGAGAATTAAGTATCTTCATTCAATAAAAAATCTTCATTTTTGTTTTAAAAAAGAAAATTTGGGAAAAGCTTATTTCTGTTATAATTTTTCATAACTGATGACTTATCTGTCACTACTAATTAGGCTGAACTAGGTACCTGGATTTACAAGGTAAAAGGGATCTGACGTCCTAAACCATTCTCGAAAATCCACTGACACTTTACACTATAGGCGATCACGCGGCCGATTCGAAAGGACCATTTCGCTGGCCCTACAACCCACGCAAAATTAACTTTGTCCTTATTTGTTCAAATTTCGACAACCAACTTCAACCCCTAAAAACTACCTTCTATGCAGCAAACACCATGGCGGAACTGGCTAAATATTTCGCTAGACCTGCTTTGTTGTTAGCTGCATAGGGGGTAGTTTTTAGGCGTTGAAGTTTGTTGCACAAATTCAAACAAACTAAGACGAAAAAAATGCGCCCATATGAAGTTGATTATGGATAATGTCATGGCCAGCAAAATATTTTGCTGGTCACGCAATTTTCTTTGTAGCATAGGGGGAAGTTATTAGGGCTTGAAGACAAATATTGCGCCAGATCCGAGATTATTAAAAATCAACTCAATATGATCGCATTATTTTCGTCCTAATTTGTTTCAATTTAGGCAACCAACTTCAACCCATAAGAACTGCCCTTTATGCTGCAAACACAATGGCGGGGCAAGCGAAATATTTTAATGAGACTGACCTTATCCAAACTTAACTTTATATGAATTGATTGTTTTCGTCTGAATAAGCTCATATTTGTACAATCAACTTCAAACCCTAAAAACTCTACGCTATGCTGCAAACACAATTGCGGGTCCAGCGAAATATTTCGCCAGCCCCGACATCATCCAAAATCAACTTCACCTAGGAGCCTTATTTTCATCCTTATTTGTTTAAATTTGCGCAACCAACTTCAACTTCTAAAAACTACCCCTTATGCGGCTAACAACATATCGAGGCCAGCGTAATATTAGGCTAGCCCCAAAATTGTCCAAAATCAGTTTTATAAGGGTGCCTTATTTCTTTTCCAATTCCTTCAAACTTTTACAGCTAACTTCAACCCCTGAAAACTCCCCCCTATGCTGCAAACACAA
>JAUELO010248328.1:0-15647 GCA_032357855.1 Amphibolips quercusostensackenii | reverse complement strand
ACTAAAATGATGAATCTTCATGTAGAATAGTTGAATTTTCAACGAAACAGTTAAATTTTAACTAAAGAAGATTAATTTCCTATCAAAATGCCGATTTTTAAAGAAAATACATGAATTTTCAACCAAATAGTTGAATTTTGAACTAAAAACAATAATTTTTTCAACTAGAAATGGCAAATTAAATTTTCTGTTAAAAAAAATTAATTTTCAACTGAAATGATGAATATTCAACTGGAATAGGTAAAAATTTAAAACCAAAAGATGAATTTTGAATAAAATAAATAAATTTTAAATCAAATAGTTGAATTTTAAACTAAAATGATGAACCTGCAAGCGGAAAAGTTGAATTTTCAACGATAAAGATTAATTTCTATCAAAAAAGACGAAAATTCAACAAAATATTTAAATTTTCAATAAAAAACACAATTTTTCAACCAAACTGATGAATCCTTAACGGGAATAGTTGAATTTTTAACATAAATTGGAGAATTTTCAACGAAAAAAATTCATTTCTGTCAAAAAAGACGAATTTTCAACCAAATACTTAAATTTTCTATAAAAAAAGAAAAATTTTTACCAAACTGATAAATTTTCAACGGGAATAGTTGAATTTTCAACGAAAAAGATTCATTTCTATCAAAAAAGACGAATTTTCAACAAAATATTAAAATTTTCAATAAAAAAGACAAATTTTCAACCAAACTGATGAATTTTCAACTGGAATAGTTAAATTTTCAACGAAATAATTGAATTTTGAACTAAAAAGAATCATTTTTACACTAACATAAGAAGGGAAAATTAAATTTTCTGATAAGAAAATTTAATTTCCAACTAAAATGATGAATCTTCATGTAGAATAGTTGAATTTTCAACGAAACAGTTAAATTTTAACTAAAGAAGATTAATTCCCTATCAAAATGACGATTTTTAAAGAAAATACATGAATTTTCAACCAAATAGTTGAATTTTGACCTAAAAACAATAATTTTTCAACTAAAAATGGCAGATTAAATTTTCTAATAAAAAAAATTAATTTTCAACTAAAATGAATCTTCAACTGGAATAGTTAAAAATAAAAACCAAGAAGATGAATTTTGAATAAAATAAATTTTCAACCACAAAGTTGAATTTCAAACTAAAATGATGAACCTGCAAGTGAAAAAGTTGAATTTTCAACCAAAAAGATGAGTTTTCAACAAAGAAGATTAATTTCTCCCAAAAAGACGATTTTTCCAAAAAATTGTTGAGTTTTAAACAACAAAGATGAATTTTCAACTCAAATGACAAATATTTAACTGGAATAGTTGAATTTTCAACAAAATACATGAATTTTCAACAAAGCAGTTAAATTTTTAACTAAATGGGACAAATTTTCAACCAAATAGTTGAATTTTGAATTAAAAAGAATCAATTTTTAAACAAAAATGAAATTAGTTTAACTTACCATCAAGTAGTATTATTTTTAACTAAATAGTTGAATTTTCAACAAAAAAAGAAATAAATATTCAATCAATAATAAGTCGAATTTTCAGTTAAAAAATTAATTATCAACCAGAAAAAAAAACTAATTTTCGATCACATAGTAGGGAATTTATTCAAAAGGACGAATTTTAGTTAAAATCATTTTTTTCTAGCTAATGCAACTGTTTAGTTGAAAATTAATCAATCATAACATTTTTTCGTTTTTAAATTCATTTTTTGTTGTTAAAAATTCATTTTTTTTAACTGAAAAATTAACTATTTTGTTGAAAATCAAACTGATTAATTGTAAATTAACTTTTTTGTTGAAAATTCAACTTTTTTTTAAAAGAAAATTCATCTGACTTGAAAATTCAACAATTTGTCACAAAATTAAAATATTTTGTAGAAAATTAGTTTTTTTTAATTAGCAGTTAATTCTCAATAAAAATTAAACAATTCTAATTTTGGTTAAAAAATTATCTTTTTTAGTTTAAAACTTCAACTATTTAGTTAAAATTTTGTAGAAACGAACAAAACATAAACTAAAAATTAATCAAATAAAACTTGGAATAGAATCACATACATTCTTCAAACTATTTCGTTTAAAATTTATATAATTTGTTGAAAAATCGTCTTTTTTTGGTAGAGAATTCAACTATTGGGTTGTAAATTTATGTATTTTGGTTAAAATTTATTTTTTTGGTTAAAAATTCAATAGTTTTGTTGAAAATTCATCCGTTTAGCTTAAAAATTCCATATTTTGAATGAAATTTTTTTTTATTGACTGAAAAATCTCTCATGATAGAAAATTCGTCTTTTTAATTTGAAAATCCATCTATTTTGTCACAAAGTTCCATATTTTTTTATTAAAAATGCAACTGTTTATTTCAAAAATAATCTGTTTTAGTTAAGGCTCCAAGTACCTTGTTGAAAATTCTGTTTTGTTGGTTAATTCTAACTATTTTTAATTTTAAATTAAAATCTTTTTTTTTGTTCAAATACCAACTATCACATTCATTAGCAATTTAAAATTCATATATTTTGTTTATTTTTATTTTTTTTTTTTGAATGAAATTTAGTTATTTTGTTGAAAATTCAACTGGCTGGTTGTAAATTAATTTTGTTGTTGAAAATTCACATTCTCGGGTTGGTAATTCAACTATTTTACAGGGAATTAGTCTGACTTGAAAATTCAACAATTTGTTACAAGATTCAACTTTTTTTATAATAAATTCGTTTTTTATTGAAAATTAATTCTCATTAATAAAAATGTGAATATTCCATTTTTCGTGAAAAATTGATCTTTTTTAGTTTAAAAATAAATTGTATGGTAGAAAACTTGTCTATTTATGTTGAAAATTAAACTATTTCGTTAAAAAGTTACGTATTTTATTGAAAATTCGTCTTTCTTTTGAAACGGGATGATTTTCGTAGAGAGTTTATCTATTTTGTTAAAAAAATTTTACTATTTCAATTGAAGATTCGTCATTTTAGTTGAAAATCATCTTTTTGGTTTAAAATTCAACTATTCCAGTTAAATATTCATTACTTTAGTTACAAATTTATGTAATTTGTTGAAAATTCGTCTTCTTTTGTAGAAAATTTAACTATTTAGATAAAAATTCGTCTTTTTGGGTAGAAAATCAATTTTGTTATTAAAAATGCAACTGTTTTCTTAAAAATTAACTGTTATGTTGGAAATTCAGATTTTTAGGCTAAAAATTTTAACTATTTCACAGAAAATTCGTATTTCTAGTTCAAAAATTAAATAATTTGATAGAAAATTTAACTATTTGGTTTGAAATTCGTCTTTTTTTGTAGAAAATCAATATTTTTGATTTGAAATTCGACTATTCCATTTAAAACTTAATTTTATTTGGAATTTTTTTTTTTTTGTATATAAAATCAATTTTTTGGGGTCAAGAGACAACTATTTGGTTAAATATTAATCTGTTTCGGTTGAAAATCAACTTTTACGTTGAAAATTAATATTTATGGGTTAGAAATTAAACTGTTTAATAGTAAATTCACATTTTCATCTCAAAAATTAAATAATTTGGTAGAAAATTTAACTACTTAGTTCAAAATTCAACTACTCCAGTTAAAGATTCATAATTTTAGTTGAAAATTTTTTTTAATTTGTTGAAAATTCGTTTTTTTTAGTAGAAAATTCAATTATTTGGTTAACAATGTACGTACTTTGTTGAAAATTCCTCTTTTTGGTAAAAAATTTAACTATTTTGTTCAAAATTCACGTATTTTGTTAAAAATTCGCCGTTTTGGTAGAAATGTTATGTTCTTTATTGAAAATTTATCTATTTAGTTAAAAATTTAACCATCCCAGTCAAAGATTCATCATTTTAGTTGAAAATTCGTCTTTTTTGGTAGAAAATTAAACTATCTGGTAAAAAAATTCATGTACTTTCTTAAAAATTCATCTTCCATGGTAGAAAATTTATCTGTTTTATAGAAAATTCGTATTTTCAGCTCAAAATTAAATAATTTAGTAAAAAATTGAACTATAATGTAGAAAATCCACTTTTTTGGTTAAAAATACAACTGTTTGGTTGCAAATTATTATTTTTTTTTTAAATTAATATTTTCGGGTTGATAATTCAACAGTTTCACATAAAATTCGTCTGTTTCACGAAAATTCAACATTTTGGTACAAAATAAAAATTTTTTATAGAAAATTCGTTTTTTTTTAACTGAAAATTCATTATCCTCGACAAAAATTTAACTACTCCATTTTTAATAAAAATTAATCTTCTTTTTTTAGTTTAAAAATCAATTATTTGGTTAAAAACTTGTCACTTTTGGTTGAAAATATGAAAAATTTCGTTGAAAATTCATTTACTTTGGAAAAAATTCGTTTTTTTTTTTTTGTAGAAATGTTATGTTCTTGGTTGAAAATATATCTATTTTGTTAAAAAATCAACTATTCCAGTAAATGATTCATTATTTTAGTAGTAAATTTATGTAATTTTTCGAATATTCGTCTTCTTTGGTAGAAAATTCAACTATTTAGTTGAAAATTTATATCTATAGTTGAAAATACGTGTTTTTCGGGAGGAAGTCAATTTTTTGGTTAAAAATGCAACCATTTGGTTGAAAATTGTTATTTTCGGGTTAGAAATTTAACTGTTTAACAGTATATTCGCATTTTCAGCTAAAAAATTAAATAATTTGGTAAAAAATTTAACTATTTAGTTGAAAATTCGTCTTTTTTGGGTAGAAAATCAATCTTTTAGTTTGAAATTCAACTACTCCAGTTAAAGATTCATCATTTTAGTTGAAAATTCATTTTTTTGGTTTAAAATTCAACTATTTCAGACAGAGATTCATCATTTTAGTTGGAAATTTGTCTTTTCTGGTAGATAATTAAACTATTTCGTAAAAAAATCATGTATTTTCTTGAAATTTTTTATCTTTTTGGTTGAAAATTTAACTTTTTTATAGAAAATTCGTATTTTCACTTCAAAAATTGAATAATTTGGTAGAAAACTTAACTATATGGTTGAAAATTCGCCCTTTTTGGTAGAAAATGTACTTTTTTGGTTAAAAATACAACTTTTTGGTTGCAAATTATTATTTTTTTAAAATTCATATTCTCGGGTTGATAATTCAACTGTTTTACATGAAATTCGTCTGTTTGACGAAAATTCAATAACTTGGTAGAAATTAAAATTTTTTTATAGAAATTTTTTTTTTTAACTGAAAATTAATTCTCCTTGACAAAAATTTAACTACTCCATTTTTTATTAAAAATTGGTCTTTTTTTTAGTTTAAAAATCAATTATTTGGTTGAAAACTTGTCAATTTTTGATGTAAATATTAAAAATTTCGTTGAAAATCCATGCATTTTTTAAAAAATTCATCTTTTTGGTAGAAATGTTATGTTTTTGGTTGAATATATATCTACTTTGTTGAAAAATCGACTGTTCCAGTTAAAGATTTATTATTTTACTAGTAAATTTATGTAATTTTTCAAAAATTCGTCTTCTTTGGTTAAAAATGCAACCATTTGGTTGAAAATTATTACTTTCGGGTTAGAAATTTAACTGTTTAATAGTATATTCGCATTTTCAGCTAAAAAATTAAATAATCTGGTAAAAAATTTAACTATTTAGTTGAAAATTCGTCTTTTTTGGGTAGAAAATCAATCTTTTGATTTAAAATTCAACTATTCCAGTTAAAGATTCATCATTTTAGTTGAAAATTCATTTTTTTGGTTAAAAATGCAACTATTTGGTTAAAAATTATTATTTTCGGGTTAGAAATTTAACTGTTTAATAGTATATTCGCATTTTTAGCTAAAAATCGAATAATTTGGTAGGAAATTTAACTATTTAGTTGAAAATTCGTCTTTTTTGGGTAGAAAATCAATCTTTTAGTTTGAAATTCAACTACTCCAGTTGAAGATTCATCATTTTAGTTGAAAATTCATCTTTTCGGTTTAAAAATCAACTATTTCAGATAAAGATTCATCATTTTAGTTGGAAATTCGTCTTTTTTTGGTAGATAATTAAACTATTTCGTAAAAAATTCATGTATTTTCTCGAAAATTCATCTTTTTGGTTGAAAATTTAACTTTTTTACAGAAAATTCGTATTTTCACTTCAAAAATTAAATAATTTGGTAAAAAATTTCACTATATGGTTTAAAATTCGCCTTTTTTGGTAGAAAATCCAATTTTTGGTTAAAAATATAACTGTTTCGTTGCAAATTATTATTTTTTTTAAATTCATATTCTCGGGTTGATGATTCAACTGTTTTACATGAAATTCGTCGGACGAAAATTTAATAATTTGGTAAAAAATTAAAATTTTTTATAAAAAATTCGTATTTTTTAAACTGAAAATTAATTCTCCTCGACAAAAATTTAACTACTCCATTTTTTACTAAAAATAATTCTTTTTCTAGTTTAAAAATCAATTATTTGGTTGAAAACTTGACGATTTTTGTTAGAAATTTAAATATTTCGTTGACAATTCATGTCTTTTTTTTTAATTCGTCTTTTTTTGATAGAAATTAATATTCTTTGTTGAAAATTAATCTATTTTATTAAAACTGCAATTATTGCAGCTGAAGATTCGTCATTTTAGTTGAAAATCCATCTTTTTAATTTAAAATTTAACTATTCCAGTTGAAGATTCATCATTTTAGTTAAAAATTTATGTATATATATATATGTATGTATATATATATATATATATATATATATCTCTCAAATCAATTTTTTGGTTAAAAATGTAACTGTTTGGTTGAAAATCAATCCGTTTCGATTGAAAATCAACTTTTACACAAAAAAGTAATATTTTCGGGTTAAAATTGTAACAGTTTAATAGTAAATTCGCATTTTCTGTTCAAAAAATTAATAATTTGGTAGAAAATTGAACCATTTGATTAAAAATTCGTCTTTTTTGGTAGAAAATCAATCTTTTTGGTTTATAATTTATGTATACTGTTGAAAATTCTTTTTTTTTTTTGGGTAGAAAATCAATCTTTCTGGTTTAAAAGTTATGTAATTTGTTGAAAATACGTCTTTTTTAGTATAAAATCAATTTTTTTGTTTAAAAGTGCTACTGTTTGAATAAAAAATTACCTTTTATGTTGAAAATTCACATTTTTGGGTTAACAATTTTATCGTTTTATAGCAAATTCCTATTTTCAGCTAAAAAATTAAACAATTTGGTAGAAAATTTAAAAATTGTCTTAAAAAATCGTATTTTTTGGTAGAAAATAAATTTTTTGGTTAAACATGCACTTTTTGGTTGAAAATTAATCTGTTTCGGTCGAAAATTGACTTTTATGTTGAAAATTCATATTTTTAGGTTAAAATTTTTAATTTTTTATAGAAAATTCGTATTTTCTGCTCAAAAAACAAATAATTTGGTAGAAAATTTAACTATTTGGTTGAAAATTCGTCTTTTTTAGTAAAAAACCAATCTTTTTGGTTTAAAATTTATGTATATTGTTGAAAATACGTCTTTTTTGGTAAATAATCAATTTTTTGGTTAAAAATGTAACTGTTTGGTTAAAAATCAATCCGTTTCGATTGAAAATCAACTTTTGCACAAAAAATTAATATTTTCGGGTTAAAATTTTAACAGTTAAATAGTTAATTCGCATTTTTTGCTCAAAAAATAAATAATTTGGTAGAAAATTTAACTATTTCTTTAAAAATTCGTCTTTTTTGGCAGAAAATCAATCTTTCTTGTTTAAAATTGATGTAATTTGTTAAAAATACGTCTTTTTTGGTACAAAATCAATTTTTTTGTTTAAAATGATACCGTCTGAATAAAAAATGACCTTTTAGGTTGAAAATTTACATTTTCGGGTTTGCAATTTTATCGTTTTATAGAAAATTCGTATATTCAGCTAAACAATTAAATAATTTAATAGAAAATTTAAAAATTTGGTTAAAAAATTGTCTTTTTTGGTATAAAATCAATTTATTGATTAAAAATGCAACTTTTTGGTTGAAAATTAATCTTTTTCGGTCGAAAATTGACTTTTATGTTGAAAAATCACATTTTTTGGTTAAAACTTTTTATTGTTTTATAGAAAATTTGTATTTTCTGATCAAAAAATAAATAATTTGGTAGAAAATTAAGCTATTTGGTTTAAAATTCGTCTTTTTTGGTATAAAATCAATCTTTTTGGTTTAAACTTTATGTATGTTGTTAAAAATTCGTCTTTCATTAGTGGAAAATTAATCTTTCTGGTTTAAAATTGATGTAATTTGTTGAAAATTCGTCTTCTTTCGTAGAAAATTCAACTATTTGGTCAAAAATTTAAGTTTATTGTTGAAAATACGTCTTTTTAGGCACAAAATCAATTTTTTGTTTAAAAATGATACCGTCTCAATAAAAAATTATCTTTTATGTTTAATATTCACATTTTTGAGTTAACAATTTTATCGCTTCATAGAAAATTCGTATTTTCAGCTAAAAAATGAATAATTTGGTAGAAAATTTAAAAATTTGCTTAAAAAATCGTATTTTTTGGTAGAAAATCAATTTTTTGATCAAACATGCAACTTTTTCGTTGAAAATTAATCTGTTTCTGTCAAAAATTGACTTTTATGCTGAAATTCACATTTTTTGAGTTAAAATTTTTATTGTTTTATAGAAAATTCGTATTTTCAGCTAAAAAATTAAATAATTTAGTAGAAAATTGAACTATTTGGATGAACATTTGTCTTTTTTGGTATAAAATTAAATTTTTTTTGGTAGAAAATCAATATTTTTGTTCAAAAATGCAACTTTTTAATTAAAAATTAATCTGTTTCGTTTAAAAGTTAACTTTTATTTTAAAAATTCATATTTTCGGGTCGAAAATTTAACTGTTTTACAGAAAATGCGTATTTTCAGTTTAAAAATTAAATAATTTGTTAGAAAATTTGAAAATTAGTATTTTCAGGTTGAAAATTCAACAATTTAATTGAAATTTTGTTTCTTTCTTGACTAACAAATTATTTTGATTAAAAATTTAACATTTTTGTTAAACATTTATCTTTTTGGTACGAAAATGTATCTCTTTCTGTAAAAATTTAATTTTTTTAGTTTTAAATGAATCAGTTTTGGTTTTAAATTAACTTCCCTGTTGAGTATTCACATTTTTTAGAAAAAATTTTATACTTTGGGTTTTAATTCGGCTTTTAATCGAAGATTCATCTTCTTGGTTGAAAAATCGTTTTTTTTTTAATTTTTAAAATTCTTTATTTTTGGTTAGAAATGCAACTATCTGGTTGAAAATAAATCTGCTTTTGGTTTAAAATTAATTTTTGTTTGTTCAGAATTCTTATTTTTGTGGGAAATTCGGTATTTTTGGTTTTTAATTGAAAATTTAACTATTTGGTTGCAAATTAGTTTTTTTTTAATTTTGAAAATTCTTCTTTTTTGGTTAAAAATGCAAATATCTGGTTAAAAATTAATCTGTTTTGGTTTAGAATTAACTTTTATGTTGCGAATTCATATTTTTGGTGAAAATTTGGTATTTTTGTTTTTTAATTCGGCTTTAAATAAAAAATTCATCTTCTTGGTTGAAAAGTCGTTTTTTAATTCCGAAAATTCTTCTTGTTTGGTTAAAAATGCAATTGTTTAGTTGAAAATTATTCGTTTTGGCCGAGGCGTGAGTCCAAGCCGGGCCCATTTAAAATAAAAAAATATAAAAAAAATAAAAAATAGGTAACCTGTTTATCCTTGGTTAACAATTGACCGTCTCGTATACTAATCTGCTTTTGGAGATTAGCGATTTTTTCTTTTAATTGAGTGACCGCGACCACGTGATCGGAACTATTAGGATCATGAGGATCGTGAACTCCAGCCATTCTCGCTATTTTCACAGGCGAGGGTCCATTTGATTCCGGTTCTGACTGCGGTGGAAGTTTCGTCACGTCAACTCTTTGAGGTCTTTTATTGTGCCCTTTTAATCTGGAATAATAATATTAATAATATAATATTTTTTATTTGATAATAATAATAATTTCTATTTTTTTGAATAAAAAGAAAAGTATCGGTATGAAAGAATTTAAACAATTTCAGATGATTTTAAAGATTTTCAAAGATTCTAAAGAATTTCAAGAGATTTCTAAAGTTTCAAAGGATTTCAAAGATTTCAAAGAACTTCAGGAAAAAAATGTTAAAAATAGAGGACTTTAAGGACAAATCTCGAAAATGGAGGAATTTATTAAACAAATATTTAAAACAGGGAATAGATTTCAACATTTTAACGAGATGTAAAGAAATTTAAATAATCCCATAGGATTTTAAAGATTTTTAAAGATGTTCAAAGATTCTAAAGAATTTTAAGAGATTTTTAAAGTTTTAAAGGGTTTCAAAAGACTTAGGGAATAAATCTTAAAAATAGGGGACTTTAGGAACCAAATCTAAAAAATAGTTTAGTTTAGGAAACAAATATTTAAACAATGGCATTTTAGGGGCCAAATATTAAAAATAGGAGACTTTAAAGACCAGATTGTCAAAATAGGGGACTGTAAGGAAAAAATATTTTTGAAAACAGGGAACTTGAGGAAACTAGTCTTGAAAATAGAGAATTTTAAGCATCAAAACATCAAAATAACGAATTTTATGGATCAAATATCGAAAATAGGGTACTTTAAGGACCAAATCTTGAAAACAGGGAATTTGACGAAACAAATGTTAAAAATAGGGGTTTTTAGAGGCCAAGTCTTTAAAATAGGGGACGGATTTTAACAATCCCATGGGACATAAAGGACTGCAAACATTTTTAAAGGATTTTAGAGATCAAATCTTGAAAATAGGGGATTTTGGGAAACAAACTAGAAAATAGGGAATTTAATGGATTATTTTAAAAATAGGGGACTTCAGATAATAAATTATCAAAATAAGGGACTTTAGAAAACAACTATTGAAAATCGGGAACTTCAGGAATCGAAACTTGCAAATAGGGGAATTAAGGAAACAAATTATTTGGAAATAGGGAACCTTAGATACAAAATCATGAAAATGAGGGATTTCATGCAACAAAACTTGAAAATACGGGACTTTAGGAAATTAATCTTGAAAATAGGGAATCCTAAGAATCAAAACTTGAAAATAGGGGATTTTATGGATGAAATATTGAAAATAGGGGACTTTAGAAATCCAATATTGAAAGAGATTTTAGGAAACAAATCTTTTGAAAATAGGGGACTTTAGAAAACAAATCTTTAAAATAGGGAAGTTTAGAGACCAAATTTTAAAAATAGGACACTTCAGGCACATCTTGAAAATAAGGGATTTTAGGGGACAAAACTTGCAAATAGGGGACTTTAATAATCAAATATTAAAATAGGGGATTTTTGAAAACAAATCTAGAAAATAGGGAATTTTAAGAAACAAAACTAGAAAATAGAAGCTTTTAGCGACCAAATCTTGAAAATAGTAGAATTTAGGTACTACATCATGAAAATCGGGGATTCTAGTCAACAAATAATGGAAATAGGAGACTTTTGGAAACTAATCTTGAAAATAGGAGATTTTAGATTTCCAATCTTGAAAATAGGGGGCTTTAGGAAACAAATATTGAAAACGGGGCCTTTACTAATGAAATCTTGAAAATAGGCGATTTTAGAAAAATAATTTTGAAAATAGGGTATTTTAGGGAAATAATCCTGAAAATAGGGGATTTTAGGAAAATAATCCTGAAAATAGGGAATTTTAGGAAAATAATCCTGAAAATAGGGGATTTTCGGAGATCAAATCCTGAAAATAGGAAATTTTAGAAAACAAATATTTTGAAAATAGGGGACTTTAGGAAACAAATATAGAAAATAAGGGTCTTAAGGAATCAAATGTTGAAAATACGGAATTTCAGAAATCAAGACTTGAAAATAGGACACTTTAAGAGACTAAAGCTTTAAAAAAAGGCACTTTAGGAAACAAATCTTGAAATGAGGGAACTTCAGAGACTAAATCTTGGAAATACGGGACATTAGGAAACTAATCTTGAATATAGGGCATGGATCAAACATTAAAACTAGACTTTAGAAATCCAATATTGAAAAAAGGGGATTTTAGGAAACAAATGTTTTTAAAATAAGAGAGTTTAAAAAATAAATCGAGGAAAAAGAGAATTTTAGAAATCAAAACTTGAAAATAGAGGATTTTATGGAACAAATTTTGAAATTAGGGGATTTTAGGGAACAGATCTAGAAAATAGGGAATTTGAGGAAACAAATCTAGAAAATAGAGGCTTTTAGAGACCAACTCTTGAAAATAGGGGATTTTAGGAAACAAATCTTGAAAATAGGAGAATCTAGGTACTAAATCATGAAAATAGGGGGTTCTAGTCAACAAATAATGAAAATAGGAGACTTTAGGAAACTAATCTTGAAAATAAGAGATTTTAGAGATCAGATCTTGAAAACAGGGGACTTTAGAAATCCAATATTGAAAATAGGGAACATTGGAAATCCAATATTGAAAAAAATATTTTTTAGGAAACAAATCTTTTTAAAATAGGGGAGTTTAGAAAACAAATCTGGGAAATAGCGAATTTTAAAAATCAAATCTTGAAAAAAGGGAATTTTATAGATCAAATCTTGAAAATAGGGGATTTTAGGGAACAAATTTTGAAAGTAGGGGACTTTAAGAATCACATATTGAAAATAGGGGACTTTAAAAATCGAATATTTGAAAGAAGGACTTAAGGAAAGAGGTCAGAGGACTATAGCAATCAAATTTTCAAAATAGGAGACTTTAGAGGTCAAATCTTGAAAATACGGGAGTTTGGGGAAAAAATCTAGAAACTATAGAATTTTAGGAAACAAATCTAGAAAATAGAGGCTTTCAGAGACCAAATCTTAAAAAATCTTGAAAATAGGGGAGTTTAGGAAACAAACCTAGAAAAAAGGCAATTTTAGGAAACAAATCTAGAAAATAGAGGCTTTAAGAGACCAAATCTTGGAAGTAGAGGATTTTTAGGAAACTAATCCTGAAAATAGGGGATTTTAGGAAACTAATCCTAAAAATAGGGGAATTTACAAAAAAAACATTTGAAATAAGGAACTATAGGATATAAATCTTGAAAACAGGGGGGACTTTAGCAAACGATTCTTGAAAATAAGGGATTTTAGGAAACAAATCTTTTGAAAATAGGACACTTTAGAGACTAAATAATGAAAATATGGGACTTTAGGAAATAAATCTTGAAAATAGTCAATTTTAGGAAACAAATCTTGAAATGACAAAACTTCAGAGACTAAATCATGAAAATAAGGGGCTTTAGAAAACAAATCTTTTAAAAATAGGGTACTTTACGAAACAAATCTTAAAAATAGGGGATTTTATATGGATCATTTCTTGAAAATAGAGGACTTTAACAATCCAATATTGAAAATAGGGAACTTTAGAAATCCAATATTGAAAAAAATATATTTTATGAAACAAATCATTTGAAAATAGGGGAATTTAGAAGACAAATCTAGGAAATAGGGAATTTTGAGAATCAAAGCTTAAAAATAGGGGATTTTATGGATCAAAGCTTGAAAACAGGGGATTTTTAAAAAATTATAAAATAGGGGACTTTAAGAATCAAATATTGGAAATAGGGGCTTTCAGAGATCAAATCTTAAAATACGTGATTTCAGGGAACAAATCTTGATAATAGGAGAATTTAGGTACTAAATCATGAAAATCGGGGATTCTAGTCAATAAATAATGAAAATACGACTTTAGGAAACTAATCTTGAAAATAGGGAACTTTAGATATCTAATATTGAAAAAAAATATATTTTAGGAAACAAATAGTTTGCAAATAGGGAAATTTAAAAAAAATCTAGGAAATAGGGAATTTTAAGAATCAAAACTAGAAAATAGGGGATTTTATGGATCACAAGGTGAAAATAGGGGATTTTAGGGAAGAAATTTTGAAAATAGGGGACTTTAGGAATTAAATATTGAAAATAGGGGACTTTAGAAATCGAGTATTGAAAAGGGGGACTTAAGGAAAGAAGTCTTTCAAAAATAGAGGACTACAGCAATCAAATATTCAAAATAGGAGACTTTAGAGGTCAAATCTTGAAAATAGGGGAGTTTGAGAAACAAGTCTAGAAAAGAGGGAATTTTAGGAAACAAATCTAGAAAATAGAAGCTTTCAGAGACCAAATCTTGAAAAATCTTGAAATTAGGGGATTTTAGGGAACAGATCTAGAAAATAGGGAATTTGAGGAAACAAATCTAGAAAATAGAGGTTTTTAGAGACCAACTCTTGAAAATAAGTGATTTTAGGGAACAAGTCTTGTAAATAGGAGAATTTAGGTACTAAATCATAAAAATAGGGGACCCTAGTCAACAAATAATGAAAATAAGTGACTTTAGGAAACTAATCCTGAAAATAGGGAACTTTACAAATCCAATATTCAAAAAAATATATTTTAGGAAACAAATCATTTGAAAATAGAGAAATTTAGAAAAAAATCTAAGAAATAGGGAATTTTAAGAATCAAAACTTGAAAATAGGAGACACTTTGGAAATCGAATATTGAAAGGGGGGAATTAGGGAAAGAAGTCTTTTAAAAATGGAGGACTATAGCAATTAAATATTCAAAATAGGAGACTTTAGAGGTCAAATCTTGATAATAGGAGAGTTTGGGAAACATATCTAGAAAATAGGGAATTTTAGAAAACAAATCTAAAAAATAGAGGCTTTCAGAGATCAAATCTTAAAAATAGTTGATTTTAGGGAACAAATTTGGGAAATAGGAGAATTTAGGTACGAAATCATGAAAATAGGGGATCCTAGTCAACAAATATTGAAAATAGGGGGCTTTAGAAATCCAATATTGAAAAAAAGAGATTTTAGGAAACAAATCTTTTTAAAATAGGGAACTTTAGGAAACAAATCTTTGAAATAGGGAAGTTTATGGACCAAATCTTGAAAATAGGACACTTTAGGCACATCTTGAAAATAGGGGATTTTAGGGAACAAATCTTGAAAATAGGGGACTTCAATAATCAAATATTAAAATAGAAGAGCTTGGGAAACAAATCTAGAAAATAGGGAATTTTAATAAACAAATCTAGAAAATAGAGGCTTTCAGAGACCAAATCTTGAAAATAGGGGGTTTTAGGGAACGAATCTTGAAAATAGGAGAATTTAGGTACTTAATCATGAAAATAGGGGATGCTAGTCAACAAATAATGGAAATAGGAGACTTAAGGGAACTAATCTTGAAAATAGGAGATTTTACATTTCCGATCTTGAAAATAGGGGACTTAAGGAAACAAATATTAAAAACGGGGCCTTTACCAATCAAATCTTAAAAATAGGTGATTTTAGAAAAATAATCTTGAAAATAGGGGATTTTAGGAAAATAATCCTAAAAATAGGGGATTTTGAAGATCAAATCCTGAAAATAGGAAATTTGAGAAAACAAATCTGTAGAAAATAGTGGACTTAAGGGAACCAAACTTGAAAATAGGAGAATTTAGGTACTAAATCATGAAAATAGGGATTTCTGGTCAACATATAATAAAAAAAGGAGACTTTAGGAAACTAGTCTTGAAAATAGGAGATTTTAGAAATCAGATCTTGAAAATAGAGGACTTTGTGAAACAAATATTGAAAAAAGGGAACTTAAGGAATCAAATCTTGAAAAAAGAGAACTTAAGGAATCAAATCTTGAAAAAAGGGGACTTAAGGAATCACATGTTGAA
>JAUELO010248227.1:0-15650 GCA_032357855.1 Amphibolips quercusostensackenii | reverse complement strand
AAAAACGTGTATTTTTGTATGATTTACAACTTTTATTGGAAACATTTTGCGAGATTTTGCATATTGGCTGAGATAAATGCAAAAACCCATATTTTTTATGTTTTTTTCGAAATTTCACCATAAAAATCGCCGAGTCGCCAATTTTCACTATCATTTTCATAATCAGCGCGTCAAAATACATAAGTATACGCAGTGTGAAGGAAATCGTCACGTTTACCTATTCGGAACTGCACCCGAGATACCTGCATGCCTCCTACCATTACCATCTATCTCAAATTAATTAGCATCTTAATCAATCATATGTCCAACGTATCACAAGACAAGCATAAAAATTCTCAATTAACGCAACATTTAAACATTCAAACTAAATGCAAGAATACGGCAACTTCTTACAACCTTAAAGATAAAAAGGCACCTCTTAGTCATCCGGGAGTATATGAAATCCCTTGCTCTTGTGGAATATTCTATATTGAAGGAACCGGGAGAGCGCACAGTGGGATTAAATTAAAAAACAAGGTTCAAATTAACTTGTAGCTGGCAATTCTGAACCGATTTGAATGATATTTCTAAGGTAATTATTATAAACAAATCAAGTTAACAAATATTCTACACTATGGATTTTTGCTTTGCAAAGAAAATTTTTACCTTAACATTACTTGCTTTTATAAAAAAAGTAATACTTTATTACAAAAATTTGTCATCTGATATGTTTCATTAACTTTGCAAACAAATTATGCAGACAAATGCCTAGTTTGGTCGTTTAAAATCAGAAAGAAATCGTTTCTTCTCGAACGCATTTCCTGGCTAACTTTGGGTCATCAGCCTTTTATGTAAATATAATATTTGCTAACAGATAGATGAAGCTTATTCATGATATTTTGTTACTTTGTATTTTTTATTGATTTTTTAAACAAATTTTTTTTCAATACAAAATGTAAATGTAAATGTAAATCTGTCGCCCGCAAGCATGCGGCCATTTCAAACATTATTAATTTTTATTTTAGTATTTCATTTTTCCTTTATGTGTCTTCATGAGCAACGAACGCACCCCAAAATAAATGTAAGCACCGTAGAATTGAGAAAACCATGTGATTATACGTTTAAGCATTAATAGAGTAGATGAGCGGGATAGGAGGTGGAAATTGAAGGAAATAAAAAACACGTGGAATTCCGCGCAAGCCATTATTTCAAACGTTTGGTGCTTTGAAATACACCAGCACCTGATTGGTGCACAAATTTGGATGAGGAACCAATCAGCATTCACCTTTTACTTACGCATTTTCGGCACAAGTGAGGATGCTAATGTTGTATCACTCTTCTGACTGCGAACGAGCCATCCCCACCACGTCCTACCCTACTGGCGCGCGCGCCAGAGTGCACGGGCATTAATATGAGTGTCCTTGCGTCACGAAACACCAGTAGTCTTCAGACCTTCGACCGGTAGTCTTTGGACTATAAAAGCGCAAGATCGATCTAGCAACAGCCTTTTTGCTAAATGGACAAGCAGACGCACAAATTTTTTGCTCTGACTTGACATCGCAAGCTACGCAGCATTTAGAGCGTCGTAGCCAGCCGGCCGACTTGCATACCAAGCCGCGCTGCCGCAACATCAGCATACACTACACGCGAGAGAATCGAAATCAAATTAATTTTTTTTTTTTTTTTTAATTCCTCACCCATTTTCCCTATTCCGCCTTGACTTCTAACTCGTTAAACATGTATTGATACGTCAAGAATAATTTCGTCTAGGATGTTGCCGTAACAGGGGACCCGCAGCCCTCTGATCAAGAGGATACACTCCCACTCTTAACCGATTACTTAATGATTTTCTCACAACCGGACCTTGAATAATCGTTTAGGAAGACCAGTACACTACGCACCCCTCTTCATCGTCAAGCTGGGAGGTGGCCTAAACAGGGGACCATCAGCCCTCCTATCAAGGGGGTATACTTCTACTCTTTATTGATTACTTAACAGTTGCCTCACAAGGGGACCTTGAATAATCAATCAAGAGAACCAGTACACTATGCATTCCTTCTCATCATCAGCCTGAAAAGTTGTCTTAACAGGGGACCCGCAACCCTCCGATCAAGGTGTAACACCCTTTCCTGCTACCAACAATTCAATGGTCGCCTAACAAGATGACCTCAGATTGTCGGCTAAAGGGGTCCTCACAATAACCCAGAGCTTACGCGCCTAGACTTAATGCTTATGAATTAAGAAATGCGTCGTCAGTGATACAAGAGGCTTCGCGTAGAGCAGAGGGAAAGTTACCAACCTTTTTCACGATAGACTAAGGTTCTGGACCACAAACATATGATCTGCTGGAACCTAGATTATTTCAAGATCTCCCTCACAACATTTTGGGTGCTTTTAGAAAAATTTTAAGTCGCAATCTTGATTCACTTCTTGTCCACCAAGGGTGACTCCTATTCAGTGAGTCCAATCCGGTGAGTCTAAATTTTGAATTTCACTTTATGTATATTTTTATTACTTATCAGAATTATTCCGGGGGCGAAAAACTATCAAAAGTTTTTTTTTTACTACAGATCAATAGAACATTTCACTTATGCATGCAAAACAAGAGAAAACGTTTTGCCTTTTGTTTTACACGTATTCCCCAGCTAACTTCAGGTCATACGTCTTGTAAAGTTAAGATCAGCTGATCTTTTCAATTTTTCGTATAGAATACTCGAGCGGGAGCGTGCTGTTTTTTATACTTTGATATAATTATACATAACCCGCTTATAGCAATGTGGAATACTCATATTTTTTTACCTTATTTTAAAAAAAGGCATTCATACCCTTCAAATAGAAAGACATTTGCTTTCAGGAATTGTTTTTTTTTTTATCAAAATCCTTCGCTCTGAAAATTTTTGCTCCTGCATTTAAAAGAGAATTCTTTGTTTTTTTTTGTTCTTGTTGTTTCATCAAATAGAAGTATAACATTTTTTTAGTTTTTTATACACGCATATTTATATGCGTGTATATGATCTTTAATGCATTTAATGTAACATAATTTTTGATTCGATAGTTAAGTGAGGTATACTTTTGAAAATAAGTACCCTTAACGTGACAATAAAATAACTGTATGAAGTTTCAATCTAAAATCGGAAAACGCTGGTTTCATGTTTATACAGTTTGTTTATAAAATTAATGAAGAATATCGAATGATAATTTTTTTATAATTAAACATCACTGGCAATATAAATTGACAAAAATTAAAAAAACAAGCGATTTCTTTCTGCCTTCAAATCTCCACACTATGCATTTGCTTATATAATTTGTTTATAAAATAAATAAAAAATATCGAAAGACAAATTTTTATGATTTACTATTATTTTTACGATTAATGCAAGTAATTTTAGTGCAAGAATTTACTTTGCAAACGAAGAATTCATAGTGTAGTCTATTCAATAGGTTAATTTGTTCTTAAAAATTAACCTAACAATATCATAATTTTTTTTGCTCTTAACTACCCCAGTGCATGACGTCTGGTAATGCTAATCATAGAAAAAAATTTTTCACGAACATGGACAAAAAAAATTTCTCCTGACTCCTTGCCTTAACATAAAAGTTTAAAACAAATAATAAATACAAAATTGAGGCCACATAAATCGCTTAAAAATTAAATGATAAATTTGTTTTAAAAACTAACATCGGTTAAGAATTACCAGCTAAAAGTTATTTCAAACCTCGTATTTTGATTTCATTTCACTGCGGAGCAGTGAGATAATATATGAAGGAAAATAAGAGTAAAGTCAGGCTAATTAATTAGAGTATTATACTTATAGTTCTATTCAAAGTTGATGTAAAATGACAATGCGAAATGTAACATTTTAATAAAAATATCCTAATTATTTCATAACCCATCTTATTAATAATTCTCTGTGGTTTTCTACTATTAGAATATCAAGTGATAAAATTAATTAGCAAATATAAATGTAATAATCGATTCTCATGTACGCTGAAGCTACAACTCTTAAGCTTATGAAATAATTTTATATGAAATTGAGTATCATAAAAAAGTCAGTATCGGAATAAAATATGTTTAAACATTGAAAAAATTAGTGCAAGAAAAAATTACATATTATTAATTGATTTCTTTACTAAAAAAATTCACGTGATTCCAAACGATTTCAAACTTATAAAACTATTGTGAAAAATTCAGAAAGTTTTAAAGAGATCTCACTATCTTTAAGTCTTTTCAGAGAACATTATAGAATTTAAAAAAATCATAGGTACGATTTTAAAGAACTTTTGGATAACTTTAGAAAATGAATTATATAAAATGCGAATCAATTTGAAGGGATACTAAGATATTTAAATGGATTTCTAGAGAATTTTAGCAAATAAATTTAATTGCTTTAACTTATTTCTTTGAATTGCGAATAAGTAGGGCAATTACAAGTATGAGCGAAAAAGCATGTTTAAGTTTAAGTTAGCTTAATCTAAAGATCTTATTTATAATAAAATTCAAATACGCATATTTAAACTCGACGTAATTTATCCAAATTATGAAATTCCTCATTTAAATTCACAGAATTTCTGAGAAATTGCAATTGAAAATCATCTTAAATAAATTTTTTCATCTTTTTATACCTTGAGTTCCGACTGACAAATAATAATACGTTGTCTTGAACATGTTACATTGTCAAGGGAACGCTTCTACTTGCAAAAAAACGGGCCCCGTGGCCTAAATAAAACCTTCATAACTTCCTTATGCTAATTTATTTTGAATAATTATTTCCGTTAAAGGCATACAAATTATTTTTAAAAAGCTTTCACTTAAGAAGTTTTTTATGCAAGGTCTCGAGTAAAAATTTATGAATTTTGTTTAAATAAAAATGACGAATAGTTATTTACTCTCCCAGTCGTAAAACATCTAGAGAATTATTTTATGTAAACTTAATTGAAAGCTTCCGAAAATCGGCTGAGAGAATTTGTTTTCTAAAAAACAAAATTTTTTGGTCTACTTCAAAAACAGAAAAAGATACAACTTTTTTGTCCCAAGAAATATTTACAGGCGGTTATAGATTCCATCCCTTTAATTTGTGGATAGCATCTTAACAGTTACATATAACATTTTGGTCCTACTACGGATCACGAACAATATTATATTTGAGTTCAACATTACATAAAAGTTAAATTAATGGTTTAGAAAGAAGTTTACATTTGCTATTAGAAAATTCTCTGCGATTGGCCGATCTCTGCCTAGGGGCGATTCCCTGCTTTCTTCTACGGTCATTTCTTCAACCTTGCCGCTGCCTATGTTAATTTTTGCCCGTTTTTGATAGCCTGTTATTGTTGTATAAAATCCACGAAGTGTCCTTTTACGTTCCACTAATGCAAAGACGTCACCATTGTACGTTGATAATACATTTTGCTCGTCGGTTGGCATGGGCTCAAGGATGTTATTCTTTCCTTTCAAATGAATGAGTTTATCGCCAGGAAAAGTGTATTTTCGAATTTCAAATACCCGACTCGGATTTGTATGGGGAATAAGCCGAACAGGTCCAAAGTCTTGAAGTTTATGTCCACGTGCAACAGAAGAAATATGTCTGGCAGGAGACCTTGACCTGACACGACGAGGTGACTCAGAAGAATAGGAAGACTTGATCGAAGTATGAGGTCTAGCAACAAAAAATATTATTTATGAGTATAATAGTTATTTTAATAATCCAATTTTATAAATTTTTTAATAAACTAGTACACATAATTAGAGCATAAATTTATATATAAAATACACATAACAATATAGTATATTTTATTAATTAAATGAAGAAATTAAAGAAACCTTTTAGGAGAATGATGTCTGCCAGGAGAATAATGTCTGATAGGAGAACAGAAAGGTCTGGAACGAGGATCACACGGAATAGGTTCACCATTAGGTAAACAATCAAACTCTGAACTCAATTCTGCAACAAGAAATAGAGAAGTGCATTTTTATCAAAGTATACACTCGTATCACAGCAAAAATTGAATGTGGGAAACATCAAAAGTAATGGATAAAACAGGGTCAAGTCCAGATAGGTAATTAATGGAGGGAAAACTTCGCTGTAGCAAAAAAAGATTTTCTACTAGACCTCGCTGGATAGCAGTACGTCACTACGGATATAAGTATTTATGCACAAACTTTTCATGACGATAATTACTCTTAGACCAAAAATATGAATGTTCAAAAAAGATCATTTATTCTCTATCAACAAAGATATATTTTTAACAAAATACACAAAGTTTTAACATAAAAAAATGTATCCAAAAAAAATAAATTTTACAACAAGATGTGTAATAGCTTAAATGTGATAGGTGGAAATTAGAAACTAAATTTTGACTAAAATAGTGAATCATGATTCTTGATTGCTCATTGCGATAAGAGCCCAGTAGGCAGCTGTGATTAAACTTTCCAAATAAATAACATTGGCTGACACTCCTTATTTAAACTTAAAAGAATTACACTAACCCATGTAAAAGTATCGACCTTATACAATGGTTAATGAAAATTAAACTTCTGCTCCACCTGCAAATGGAAAACAAAGCAAATGCCGGTTTTGTCATAGTGCGATTATAAATTGCTATACTACATGCAGAATATGTAAAGCATTCTATCACTCAGGTTGTGTAAAAATCTCGAAACCATTACCTTATGGAGGCCACTCAAGATGCTGTAAGACACCAAAATCAAATTCACCTGCACCTGAGCCAGCAATCACTGTAGAAAGGGTAGACACTATGTTTCTAAATCTAAGATTAGTCATGCAAAAAGACTGTAAGCCAGTTAGGCCATCTGTGGGTTTATTTACTGCACGTATTGATGTGTAAGATCTGATACTGTCTCAAACAAACGATTTGATTGGGACCACGAAAGAAATGCAGAGCAAAACAGTGATATTCAAGCATAGAATACCCAATATAATTCCTCAATAATAGAATTCACTGTTTAAAAGAAGATATATAAGTTCTGAGTCCTCAAAGAACTAGTGGTAAAAACTCTACAATTATAATAAATGTTATAAGGAAGAAAAATTCAGGCTTAGTTGGGAAAAAAAATATAATTATACGTGGTGCCGTGAACAAGTCGAATAAGGTAACTAGTAACAAGTTTGATTACAAAAAGATCAAAAATTACCTAAAACAATTGTATCCCTTGGTAAATATAAATAAAATTAGATTCATTTAAATAAAAAAATATCCCTAGTCTGCAGAAGTACCCAGGCCTCTCAAATTCATTTTTGTAACGGAGATGATGTTAACAACATTACGTGCATGTCTGAGGGATCGCAAGAATCTGCCAAACGCGATACGTCAACAGGAAATGACGGTCTCGCAGGACCAAATATTACAAGAGCAACAGAAATTTTCAGAGCTTAGGACAGTTGTAAACGAATAGCGTAAAAGGACAAAGAAATTCAAATAGCTTATTGCAATAGGTGCCGGAAGATAGTAAAGAACCTTTCCCATCGCACAGTAAACAACATCGTATCAATAGTAATATAAGAAATCTAATAATGTAAATATAAATCTATTAATATATACACAGGTAACAGGTGTATTATTAGCATGCATTATCAAAACGTGACTGGACTTATTAATAATCAGATGCAGGATCTCTTACTGTCTTCTTATACATATGTATGACTATGACATAATCGCATTAACTGAAACGTGATTAAGACAATATGTGAATAATGCTCAATTTTTCGATACTAATCTCTTTCTTTTGTATCGCTCAAATCAAGTTGAAAGGAGACGTGCCCATTGCCTATTGTGCAGCGCTGTTGTGCTGCTTAGGAAGATGCGAACATCTTGGTTAGGACATGAAGGTGAAAAAACAGAAAAAATTAACTAGTAGCAGACCTAAAAAGCGAAAGACAGCACCCCTTGTAGTAATGCAAAATCAGCACCAGAGGGATTCATGACAGGAAGGATAGGTTGGTGGTTTTTGGTAAGTGGAAATCCCGCACGCTCGAGAAGTGCGGATCATCCCGGGTGTCTTTAAAAGATTTTCCACCATTCCTCGACAAAGAAAAACAGTAGGGCGAAAGTAGTCAATTTCACGCCTGCGTGTACTTTCGACCCTAGGTGAGAAAGTACATATTTCAAAATATTACTTATGATAATATAAAAACATTTTAAAGTAATAGTACTGGATTCTTAGTTCATGAGATCAGGTAAAACATCTATCAACTAGCACTGTGTGTGTGAAACACGATTTATTTAGATCGTCTTTTGTAATTTGGTTCGTTATCTCTATTTTTAATTCAAATGTTTGAGCGTTAGAAACTTAAATTTTTCATGATCCATTTCAGATCACTCCACCCTATATAAAATTATAGATATATTACATTATCATATTCACCAATAGAATTGAGGATAGAGGCCAAGGATAAGATAAGAGTTAAAGAATTCCTCATCTTTTTTAATTATGAGAAAAGCTGATCAATATATTATTAAATAATTTCATTAACAATGTAACTAATAAATATTCTAGTGCTTTATTATATTTTATGGTCGTTATCTCTGATACTCTAGACGTCAACGTTATCCTCCAACGATATTTACATGTCATTCGAGTTAATTTAAAGCCAAAAAATGTTGACACAATCCGAAATCATCAATATTTATTTTTAAGATTATTGTTTTACTTTTTTTTCAATGTGACGCATAATCGGTATATTAAATAGAAAAATTTTAAATTAGAATAAAGATAAATTGAACCTATCCAAAAGGACGGTTTTTCAAGAAAATAGTTGTTTGACAAAAAAATTACTCTTCAACTAGTATTATTTTCTACCCAGGAGATTTATTTACAAAAAATATACAAAAAATAAATTTTTTATGATAAATAAGTAGCAGCACTTTTAATAAGAAAAAGATAAATTATCAAGCAAAAATGTAACCGTTAAGTCTTCAACCAAGAAAGGTTTTTAGCCTAAACGAAAAACAGTTGAATTCAACTTAAAAAAGCGTATTCCTATAGGATAAGATAAATTATAAACTAAAAAATATTCATTCCTAACCAAAAAATTGATTGATAAGTATAAGTTGAATCTCACAAATTCTTATTTGGGTAAGGCTTGAAAAAATTTACTTAAACTTATAGATATATCATTATATTATATTTACCAATAGAATTAAGTATAACGGCCAAGGATAATACGAGAGTAGAAACAAGCTTCATATTTTTGATTACAGGAAAAACTAAATTGCGTATTCACGAAAAAGTCGTTTAGCAATATAACTGATAACTATTCTCGTGCTTTATTACGACGTACAGTCGTTATCTGTAACATTTTAGATTTTAAATTTGTCCTTGAAAGATATTTATATCTCATTAAATGTAGTTTTAAGGTAAACAATTTAGTAACTACATTCGTTGAAAATTAAATCATTATTTTTTTCTTTTTTAAGTTTAGGCAGATATTTTAAATGTCAGAACACAACAAAATCGTAGGTTTTTGAAATACAACCAAATTTTAAGAAAACAGACCAAAAAATTCGTTAATCAAAAATGTAATGCGTAATCGATATTTTAACCTGAGAGATTTGAATTTTAAAATAAAACTATTAAGCTTATCCAAAAAGACAAATGCTCAACAAAATAGTTGATTCTCTAACAAAAAAATTACGCCTTAACTATTTGTTTTTGTAATCCAAAAGATAATTTCGCAACATAAAGTGTGATAGCTGATAGTCCATTAAGAAAAATTCTGATTTGAAATCAAAAACAGATGAATTTTTTCAAATTAGACAAAATTCCTAATAGAATAGTCGAAACTTCAACAAAAAAAAATAAATTTCGAGCAAAATACATCAATTTTTAACATACTCGTAATGCTTACATTTACAACTAAAAAAACAAATTTTTATCTAAAATGCTGAGCCTTTTACCAAAAAAGTTTACTTTTAACTTATTTTAGTTAATTTAATTCTGTTCACTACTGCAAAGACGTCTCCATTGGACGAAGACAATACACATTGCTCTTCGGTTGGCACGGGCCCAAGGACATAATGTTTTAATTACATTGAATTATTTTATCGGTATAAAAAAGTGTATTTTTGAATTTTGAATGTTCGGTTTGAATTTCTGTTGGGAATGAGCCGAATAAATCTATGTTGTTCAAGATTGTATCAAAGTGCGCGTAAAGCAGATTGACTGGCAGGAAGAGACCTGGACTTGGCACGAAGAGGAGTCTCGGCAGGCGTAGAAAACCTGAGCTTGTCCCGTCTTTTCTGATTAAAGGAAAAAATTATTAATAAATTATGGATGAATCAAAATAACAATATGATTCATGTATATTCTAGTACTTCATTATATTGTATGGTCGTTGTTTCGTATACATGAAATTCATCAGTTAGTTTAATTTCCTAATTAAACGTAAATTTAGCCCCTTTCCTGGCCTTATAATATATAATCTGTTACTTCAACGAGTGAAAAAAGAATTATGAACATAATTTTTATGTTTTGGGAAAAACTGTTATGCTATTCTTAAGATTGTAGCGAATTTTAATGAATTAAAAAATATTTTGATAGGTACAAAAGAATTTTAGAAGTTTCAAGGGGGCTTAAAGAATTTAGTAGTGCTTCCAAAGATTTCAAGAAATTTTAAGGATTTTCAAAGATTTCACATAATTTAATGATTTTTTTTTTAGAATTTTGAAGCAAACCAGTAACACTTATCTCGCGCTGCAAGTTCCTGTGGTTGTTTGATGTGCCGGGAAGAACAAAGGTAATACAAAATAAGAATTTCAAATAACAATGGGGCTGAGTTGCACTAACAATCAGTTTGAAAGGCCTATCAAAAGGCCTTTTGATCTTTCTGTATAACATAACCATTGGACGTACACAATACACTTTTTTCTTCGTTTGGCATGGGCCCCATGGCCTGATGTTCTTCTCTTACTAAAATTAGTTTATCGCGAGAAAAAGTGTACATGCAAAGTTTGAAAAGCAGTTTCAGATTCGTGCTGGGAATAAACAAAAAAAAATCTACTTTGCTCAAGATCATGTGCAAGTACGCGTAAAGAGAAATGCCTGGCAGGCGGAGACCTGGACTTGGTACGAAGACAAAGCTCTACAGGAGGAAAAAATCTGACCAAAGAGCAGGGTTTGCCAGGAGGATGTATGTATTATTTATGATTAAAATAAATACATCAATTGTTAAATGTAACTGTTTTGATAATACACGAGAATTAAATACCCTATTATTAAAAAATAAAAATGTATGAAATATACATACTAAAATAGCAAATGAATAAATAGAATAGAAATTTTTCTGTAGAATTATGTTTGTCAGGAGAATAAGTAAGTACGGAACGAAGAGTACACTGAATAGGATTGCCATTAGGTAAGCACTTGAACATACAATATTTCTGCAACACTAAATCGGTCATGAAATTTAAATTACATTTTTTAATACAAAATCTTAACTCTCTCATAAGTTCGGAAAAATAAAAAAATACGTCTGAGAAATTGTTACTTCCAAAAAGCTAAAAAAGGTACCTGAAATTACAAATATATTTTGTTTTATTATACTATATTATATTATTATTATCTTTTTATAGATTTCATGCATTTTCTAATTTTAGAATGGTACGCTAAAGTTTTTCAACAACTATAAATAAATTTTGTTTACAGAAAATGCAGTGTAGGGCTGTTATTATTTTCAAATGATTATTTTTGTATTATTTGTTTAAAATTTTAGAAAAATCATTACAAGAAAGTAGGACATGTAATTTTTTTAGAGAATTTACAGGATAAATATTTATTGCTATTCTAACAGATTTTAAAGACTTTCGAAAAGTTGCGACAATTTCAAAGGATTTAAGAAAATACCTTAGGATATCTTAAGATTTCATGATCGATTCAACAAGATTTATAACAAACATTGAAAAATAAATAAAATTAAATTTGATGGGATACGTTTAATCAAAATTTTACATTTATTGGACCAAACATGTTAATGTTTCACGAGACATTATTTTTTTAATACAAAAAAATTTTAATAACTATTTATTTTTTAGATACATTTTCTTATGGGTTTCAAGGTTATATAATTTTAATTTTTTTACATTTGTTCAGAAAATCCAAATAGATTTTCTAGGATTTCATATGTGTCAGAAAAGTATCTAGATAATTTGTTAGAATTTTATTTTTGTTTATCTTGTAGCTTTTTAGAATTTTTCAAAAAATTAAAAATTTTATTTCAAAGTCTTTAAATTTTTGTTCGATTTCCTACTATATTTCACGAATTTTACAAGATATCTCAAATTTTAACCCTTTTTTCATTTAAACCGGCTACATTTTTCTGACGAAATTTTAGAAAATCTGTTAAAGTTTTTCAAAACCTTTGTAAATATCTTCTCTCAATTATTTTTTTATAATTAAAAATTTTAGCTTTCTATTTAAAAAATCTACAAACATTGAGATTATTATTTTTAATTAAAACCTAAATAATATGCTTTTTCAGGAATCTTACTATCGCTACCGGTAAGTTTTTTGTTACTGGTACTAAAATTTGCGAGAACTCATGACTACAGTTTTTCAAAAAACGATTAATGCTACGTTGATTAATGTTGTTTAAATTTACTATTTAAAAATTCCTTGAGACTGGGCGACGTGCACCTAGGGAAGATTTCTGAATTTCTTTTGTTAAATCTCAACCGAAAATTGAAACTCAACTCCTAATGTATAGGGGAATTGGGTCAGGGTTGGCCACCCTTTTGACTTTTTTCCATAACTCAAATCAAAGATACTTTTACTAAAATAGTGAAACATGCTCTGAAAAAATTAATTAAGATAAAAAGCCGAATTTGTTGCATTTTTCTCTTTTTTATTTGATTTATCAAAATTCCACAAGAAAAAGTCGCGAATGTGAAAACTTATTGCTAGAAGAAAAGAAGAAAGACAATGCATGAATTTCCCACTTCATTTTTCCTTTATTTCAAATTATACTCTCTAGCGTTCCGCAAAATCAAAAACTGACGCACCTTAGATGATGCTCCGGTCGAAAAAAATCCAGATAACATTGACCAATATCATAGCTCAAGATCTGCTGATATTATTGCCCGATATCGGCCTGAACTGATAAAGCGTTGCATGCTACGATCTGCCTAAATTTAACCCGTTTTTTGCCGATGTTAAACCAAACTTTTTTTTTGTTGGGACACGCGCCTTAACACACAAAATTAGAGTGGACCAAGCCTGACTACACAAATGGTCCAACCTTGACGCCAAGCACCATTGCCACATCGCTTTACTTTTTGAGTACGTATTTACTGCTGCTAAACAACTTTTTCTGTAATTTGCAAGTCACTCAGTGCACAACACATGTTTTGCTTTTTCGCTTAAAATTTGTAATGTCAGAAAAGTTTGCTGTCACTAAAAAAAATTTTGCTGCGCTTGCACACTGGTGGCACTAATTTTCAAAACTAAAAAATCGCAGTCGGCTGACCTAAACGACAGGCTAACCCTGACGAAATTCCCCTATATCCCACAAAGAATTGTATATTTGTTTTTGAATATAGCTGGTTTGGATTTGCGTTAAAAATAGGCAAAACAAACCTCAGTTGTTTGAGTGTAAGACCGTGTAGGCGTAAAGCAGCACAAATGGCAAGAGAAGACCTAGACTTGGCACAAATGTGAGGCTCGCAGAAGAAAAAATCCTCACTGAAGAATAAGGTCTTGCAGGAAAAAGTAATATTCATAATTATAATAAATATTTACAAAATTACATTTTATGAATTTTATGAAGTTACTCTCGAAGTAGTTGTTTGAGGCTTCTCGGAGACGCTCTTTATGTATAATTCAAAGAAACCGTTCTTGAAGTCAGTCTATTAGATGGCAAAGACGACGACAATTTAATCATGAAAGAAATGATTTTCGAAGAGAATATAATAACGATCGACGATTGCGTGACAGTTTGATTACAGCCGAAACTGAATTTGGAGGTTAGGGCTGCTGTAGATAACACAATTCAGAAAAGGGATGAGAAGATAGTAGGAAAGCAAGAGAAGATTTCTGCATCACTCGATGGAATAAGTAAAACTGTTATTCTAATTTGAGGTCTAATCCACTAAAGAAAAAAAAGTTTTTAAAGTTTCTTAATGGTGTAATAAAAATTTTGGCAGACCTCCAAGATGACAAAACTTTGATTAGCAGAAGTTTATTTCTGAAAAATAAAGCAGCTCCTGTTCGAGATATGTTGAAGGATCGACCATTTGATATTTGGCTTTTTGCAAAGAACCTATTAGAGCAATTAAAAGCTGCAAGAGTTGTGCAACAGTCTTTGAAAGATTTTAAGACAGCTGTGAAAAATTTGCAAAGAAAGATAGCAGATTTAAAAAACTTCAAGACCTCGACCTCGCAATACCAATTCAAACAGAATTTGTACCCTAAGGGCAACAGGCAGAAGTACAATTACGGTCGGTATGGGTCCCAGAGGATGTCTTTTTGAGGCAAGCCGGCAAATTAGAGATGAGAAAAATCGACCTTTAAGAAAAACAACTAATAATAGGCACTTTTGTGGGTCCTTTAGCCTTGTTTGCAAAAATTTGGGCAAAGCTCACGTCAGATTTGACTATCCTTAGTTAAGTCTCGGGCAACGTGTTTCCTTTCTCAGACAGGGCAGTACAGCAATTCCATCTAACTAAACAGTTTTGGTCGGCACTATAAATGGTAAAGATTCGTGATTTAATTGATGCTCTATTGAGAAATCAATTGATTTGGAAGTAACGTTGTTTAAATAGTTTTATTCAAACAGAATATTTTAAAATTAGAAGATGGTAGGACGGTAAGACAACTGGTTATTCGCGGCTTATTACTGGCGTCAATTGACTCAAATTATGCGTATCACGTAGTTCTAGTTCCTTACTCGTACAAAAAATTTTTGAGATTTTGGTTTGAGGGTATGCTGTATCAGTATACTTGCGTACCCTTTGGACTTTGTACAGCTCTTTACCTGTTTACTAAGTTGATGAAACCTGTGATAACCAGTCTTTGTAAAAAAAGTTACGTTTCTGTTATTTACCTAAACAACATTTTGCTTATTGGAGACTTGGTTTTTGAATGTCAGACTTATCACAGGTGACTTGTTAGTTACTTTAAAGTCTCTGTTTTGTTATCAATGACGAAAAAAGTCAGTTGGTTTCTTTAGTTAAATGGAAATATTTGGGTTTTGTTTGTAATTATCAAAATTGACTGTCAAATTTTCACAGGACAAGAAAGAAAGAGTGAAACGGCAAATTAAGAAGTTTTTTAAAATCAAACAGGCGCAGTATCACAGAGCTTACAGCTTCCATAGAAACCTAAGGTGCAAGTTGTGCAGCGTTAACATACGGCTGGGGTCACGCGAAGGAGTTTGAAAGAGGAAAGTTTTTGGCTTTGGAGTCTAATAACGGTGATTTTAAAACGTGTATGTCTCTTTTAGATGAGTTGGATTTGGATTTCCAATAGTGGCTGGACCATACTAACTGTGCAATAAAACCTATTTCACAATTTGAGCCTATTTTAGAGATCTTTTCCGACGCATCAAGATCCAGTTGGGATGTTTATTCTGATTGTTACTAAACGTATTGTTTTTGTAGTGAAAAAGAAAAATTGTGTTATATAAATTATCTTGAGTTGTTGTCAGCTTTTTTCGGACTTAAAC